>JAUMGZ010170257.1:0-15086 GCA_032359645.1 Pododesmus macrochisma | reverse complement strand
GTTGACTGTTTTGCAAAGTTGACTGTTTTGCAAAGTTGACTGTTGATTTTGCAAAGTTGACTGTTTTGCAAAGTTGATTGTTTTGCAAAGTTGACTGTTGATTTTGCAAATTGACTGTTTTTCTTTATCCTTTTGATAGTCTTAAATCAGTATAACCTCTCGGTAAGATTTCAACAGAGCCTTAGTCCGAACAGGAGACCATCGCCGCGACTTGTGAATAGTACTAGTTGATACTCGGAACGGAAAAGAATGATATTCTTATAGTACACACGGGTCGATTTGGACCAATGAAATGCTTTGTTTGGTAAACGTCACACGATTGCATAAGATAATTAAAATAGATCAGGGTTGCGAACGGATTCGAACCATACCTTTGGACAATCGTCGTATACACTCATGTATCATTTTGGGTTTCTAACCATTACAATATTTAACACATACTCAAGAACTAGAAATGATATTTACTTAAAGTTTTATTGTATGGGGTATTGTTGAGTAGAACACATAATCATGTCCCAAGATTTTAAACAAATAATAAACAATATAATTAATATATGTTGAAGTAGAGGGATTAAGAGTATGGATGGTCGTAAGCTAGAAAATAAGTTATGTATATTTATATGCTAAATTCTTTTCTTGAGTTACATGTGCATGAACTAGTATTATTCACCAAGGATTGGATACAGCAAAAAATGCTATGCACGAACGTTAAACTTATTCTGCAAGCATATATATGGTGATGTATGACGCTTTGGGCTGTTATGAGAAACAAAGAAATAAATACATCAAATTAAGTTCTCACATAAAATACTTCCAATTATTGGAAACTTGCCAATGACAATGAAAATACTTTATTCTCGAAAATTCCAAAGTTACAATTGTTGAGAAAACAGTACAATATATATATAATAATATTACTGCATACGTATTACCGGAGAAAGTACTCTCTCGCTGGTCCACATTTTAGTAAGTTAAGTTTTTGTAGAGCTCACAAAATAATACGCATTATAAATGATGTTGTAATTAACAAGTTAATTCACTCTTTCTCTGATTGTTTTGATATATTTACATACGTTTTCTTGTAGTACGTAATTACGCTTGTTCTTCACGTATCATTATCGAGTTCTCGTGTTAATTTTGTTTTCTGTAAATAATCTTACAGTTATGTTCTTATATTTTTAAAGCAATGGAAGTAATTCAAGGAAAGGTGTGAAATTTCATCCATTGACGAATGCTTCAAATACCAAGTCGATGACCCAAGCGCCAGAAAAACACAAAGTATACACGATGTATCGAGAATTCGTTGATGTACTGTCTGTTAACACCAGTCCAAGAATTTAATTTTATAACGATAGTAAAAAGAAAGTATCTAAAGGCGAAAACCAAACAACAATTCCGTAAACATTATATGGATGGAAAAGAAAATTCGCCGTCAAAAGAAGACCTTTGAAAGTACATTTATATTTTGTGTTTTTCAAGTATTTTTTACTTCTTCGTATATTTCATTTTCTTATCGTTCTCTAGAGACATCTAACTTTTTCATTTATGTTCCGGCCATTAAACTGTTCCTAGCAATGAGATTATGCTTTGGGTTTTTTTGTGTGTTAAAATAATAATTATATGGATTGTAGAAACAATGAAAAATAAGATAGGGTAAGAAGAGACAAAGCGGTTGTTTCTGTGACGTCGTGCCTTTTATGCACATTCAAACAAGCTTTGTAGGTTGAAATGTTTATTGCTTCCTCGTAGAGAGTAAGAAACTACAAATAAAGAATATTTCATATTTTACAACATGCCAATATATGATAAAACAGGCGAATACAATGACATCATGGCTAATACGTGTTAAATAATCACAAAGCCCATATAACAATTCTGAGATAAAATGGCAGGAATGCCTAAACTTGACTAGGGAACGAAATACTAACAGATCCGTATAAAAATACTTTGAACATAATTAGTACCGTAATTAATCCACAATCTATACCATGCCATTACCATGTGGTCGACTTCAGACAAATTAAATTATGCTTATTAACACATGACAGACAGAAAAAAAGTAAAGAGTAGCATTTACCTTCATCATACATGCGATAACAAACGTAACTTACTCTGTAGTGGAATACAACTACAAGAAATTACAGAAATGTGCAGTCAACAAACGGTTTACAAAACAAGAAAACAGTGATGCAAAGCATCACATTCGCCTGGAAAAACTAAAGTTTATTAAATTAAGAAAATGTTTATTCATCAATTACATTTTTATATTTCGGGGCCAGACTTCGAAAAAAATTGTTTTCTGTGATCAATATAAGCACTTATGCAAACATTAATGTCACTTAAAAAGTTGATTAAATTAAAGATATTAAATTTCGCCAATATTCTCCTTTTCGATTATGCATGTGGCGCCCCCTGGATCCCCAGCCTTATTTTTTGAACAAACCTGAATTTACGTTCACCTTGAATGGTTCCCATTGAATACTCAAATATTGTCGAGAAGTTGAAAACTGAGTTGATACAATGGTATAAGACCTATACTTTAAAAAGAAAAAAAAAAAGACCTATACTGCACAAGAGGAGTTTGCCTGTAAAATGCAGGGCGATTTTAAAATTTACTGAACCAAAGCAGATATAATTCCAGAGGGCGAAGCCATAAATGTACGAAAGCACAATACTGCGCAATTCCGGATACCGTTTCCGGATCTTTTTAGAAAGTCCTACGGAGTACTGTTTGCGACCCTCGTTTTACACTCTTTGTTAATTTATAGTGTAAATAATCAATTCCTTCAATTCAGTAAATACAAGTATTTATGTTACATTGTTTAACAAAGCAAAACTGCTATAACTTGGGATAAAAGCATTTTATAACCTCTTCAAACTCAGGATGTAAAATGCGAGCTGCTCCCAATCTCCAATGTGCATATCTCAAATCATGCCGGATGAGCCGGCGAATAATGAAAAACGAGGATAAACATAATTTAACAATAAGTCAATATTATTTGAACAATACCCTAGAAGTCATCAAATAAGGGCAGATCATCGATATCTACAACAACACAAATATACAGAGCAAAACCAAACTCAACCTATATTTCTAAACATGAATATTATGTAAATATATAGGAGACCCCAATCATCGGTACTGTTGCTGTTGTTGTTGTTGTTGTTGTTGTTGTTGTGTTGTTGTTGTTGTTGTTGTTGTTGTTGTTGTTGTTGTTGTTGTTGTTGTTGTTGTTGTTGTTGTTGTTTTCGGTGTTGTTGGTGGTGGTGTTTGTGTTGTTGTTGTTGGTGGTGGTGGTGGTGGTGTTTGTGGTTGTTGTTGTTGTTGTTGTTGTTGTTGTTGTTGTTGTTGTTGTTGTCTTGTTTAAACTTCGCCCTAGCTGTTAGTTATGGTCGTAATTTGAAAAGTGTTGAAAAAAGCAGGGCGAAGTTACGACGACACAGCAGTAAGACAGCACGACAGGTGTTGGGGTGAATTTACGACAACACAGTAAGACTGGGGTGAATTTACGACAACACAGTAAGACAGCACGACAGGTGTTGGGGTTAATTTACGACAACACAGTAAGACAGCACGACAGGTGTGGGCTCCGCGAAGTAACCACATTATGACAAAAAAACGTCGACGTGACGACACGAAGACACACCATAACACAAGGACTTTTTTTATACTAGATCAACTCTTCAACTCCTTCACCCTATTCTATCATCAACTTTTGCTTGATTAGTTATTGTGCTATTATTTAAAATCATTTAACCATATGAACAGCTCCGAGTTTAGCCTACCACCCGTTCTAAGCACATCCTACAGAGAAACATGACATCAAAAAACAAAGCAAGTCCTTATAAAGAAAATTTCTAGCAGATAAAAAAATAAATTAATTTGTGTTTTTTATTGTTACATCGTGATGTTAAAATGCTTAATCCTCCTCCAAAAAAAGTTTTCTCTGAGTTCTAAAGTGATACAATCAACTTTGGACGCGTACTTACCGGCTTTCAATATTCTAAACATCCTTTGATATCATAACATATACATGTGTATGTTAATTGTTATGTCAGCTTTTGTTACTGAGAGGTTTTTCTACTGTTTCTTGAATTTCAACAAAAGGAAAATGGGTTATATCTTACTTAACAAAATTTAAAATTGATAGAGTTTATATCCCAAATTGAAAGTATCACGGCACACGTTAAGAAATTTTGTCAATTTGGCACCCCAGAGAGACAGAGCCCCGTAAGTTAAATACATATGAACCCTTTTCCCTATAGGGGTGTTTCCTGCCAAGTTTGGATATAATTGGTCAAATGTTTTTTTTAGAATTGGTTAAAAATGTAAAAAGTTAACCTATTTGCTATAGTGTTGAACATTGACCCCCAAAATGCGTAACCTATTTTTGTCCCCAGGGTCACGCCTTGAACAAATTTGATTCGCCATGCCCAAAGGTTAATACATGCCAAAAACTTTAATATCTAGGCCTTCTGGTTTAATAGATTTTTGAAAATTTGTCAATTTTCCCCTTTTGGTCCCTTGTGTCGCCCCTGGGGGCCGAGTCCTATCATAGGATTATGTAAAATATATATTTCTGTGAAAAGAATCCATTGCTTCCATAATCGTTTGAAGTTCTAAGGTTACAAATAACTCAATATTTATTTTTAAAATGGGTGTATTCAAAAAAAAAAAAAAAAACGCCGCTAAAGATAAGAAAGAAGAATAAATACGCTTTAAGATTATGTTAATTTCTTACCTCTGTGAAAAGAGTTTACTACTTCCATTTTCTTTTAAAATTCGAAAACTTCCATTTGCAACGCTTTTCTTACTTCTTTTGTGAATTCGAAAAGAGACCTCGGGTTACAAACAACTCATTATTTCTTTTCACAAAGGGTATATTAACACGCCACTGAGAAAAAGAAAGAGGAATAAATACGCTTTAAGATTATGTTAAGTTCTTACTTCTGTGAAAGGAACTTATTGCTTCAATTTTTGTTTAAAATTCAAAAATTGATCTCATGTTTTCGAAAAGTGGCTTCGATCAGGAGAGATCAAAAACATTGACGTTTAACCCTGATATTTAGACGAGTAGACAGACTTTCATATTGCTGTGACATATCAACAGCACAAAGGCAGTTTCAAATTAACTAGTATCAAAAATTAACGGCTGATATCTGTCTCACACACAACGTAACTTAAACAATTTCATTAATTACCACTTATATTAACCACTGAAATGTATCCTTACTAAAGATTCAAAATATAATAGCTACGGTTTTACCCAACATTTTCAATTAATAACGAACCCCCGTAGATTTCAATTACTTCAGTGTCCTGCTTTTTTCTAGTATATTCTTGGGGAAAAAGCCCGTATTATGTAGACAGAAACATAGATTGAAAATGAAGCCTCGACAGTTCCCCTTTAAGCGGTAATATTCTTCAAAATGATACATTTCAATAATTTAGCTACGAGTTATCAGCTACCAACGTCAAGTAAATGCCTAGTTAAGAATAGAATTAACAGTTGCGTGGATATAAAATGTGTTTTAAATTGAGTTAACAAAAGATAAAAATCGGGTATTTTCAATTTGTTCTTCCTGTTGATGCCACCCAATTAAAACGCGGCACCAAATAACTGACCTCTGGATATCACCGAAGGCTTTGTAAAATCCAACGATTAGCTGGTTGCCTAAAGCTATTCTTGACTTGTTGTGAATCATTGTTAACCTGTGTGTATCCCTCGTACAGAGGGCTTTGCCTGTTACGTGTATAAACACAAACACATACCATCCCACGCCGTCAACATTCACAATGCTTTACAAACTGCTCAAGTGATAACAAACAATATTCGACCTGTATACCTTTGTTGAATTAATTTATGCCGGTTCAAATTCACTTCGTTCAACCTCACATAAAACATTCAACAAATGAACACAATTCTGATATTAGGAGACACGGCATGTCTGTTCTTTTTGCGGGCTTAACTGTAAGTGCTGGCTTTCGACTAAGATTCGTTTTTATTGATGTTTGACATTTTTGACAAAAAATAGGATACTGGTTTTGAGGTCGATATGTTTACTGTTGTATATATATATACTATTGTACATGTGTCAACAATAGTTGAGCATTCAGTGGGAACGATTCAAGGTGAACGTAAGTTTATGTTTGTTCAAAAATAAGGCTGGGGCGCCAGGGGGCGCCACATGCACAATCAAAAAGGGGAACATTGGCGAAATTGAACATCTTTAACTTAACCAACTTTTGAAGTGACATTAATGTTCGCATAAGTGCTAATTTTGGTCATAGAAAACAAATTCTGGCCATGAGATATAAAATCTTCAAGCATAAATATTTTCTTAAATAAATAAACCCTATTTTCCCCGGCGAATTTGATGCTTTACATCAAAGTTTTCTTGTCTATAGTTTAACTACATTCACTTGCAACCGATGATGCGATCGATATCCCCATCGCGGTTCTGACATTCGGACGTTCACTAATTCAACCAGGTAGCTTAGAATTTTGTAAATATTTGTTCAAACTTCCATACATAACATCCACTGTTAACTATTCTTTATGATCAGCACTATTTTTAGCTTCTGTGGAAGGCTTCCACAGAAGCTACACTATTTTATAAACGTTCCACTGGTAATGCCAGTAGAGTTATAGAACTTTAACACGTATAGGATATACTATCCTGTTATGTCTTTGAATGCCTTTGAACTTCTTCATTGACGGTGACATTGCAATGACATTGTCTGTGTACGACGAATTAAAAACTACGCACTAGAGACTTGATCGATTTTCTTGGATCAACAACACATGTTACCAAACAAAAGTTAGCGAGCATATAGGCAATGAGCAATAAGCCAGCGAACAATAAGGTTTATCGGTTAGTTTTCCTGTCGTTGTTTCTATTTATAGGCTGTGAATAGAAAGTTGTGTTCCACGCTTCGTGTTCTCCCGGGTTGTTATTTTATTCTCTATTGTTATACAAATATTACTTTTCACATTAATAAACATTATTTTCTCAGAATGCTTATTTTGACTTAGATTGACCGCCATGAGCTAGTTATTATAGTAAGGTCACAGTACCCCGATTGTGCCATTTTTACCACATTTCTGGCAATTACTTGTCAAATTCTCGAAGCAGATCAATGAAACTTCACCCACAACAAATAGACAATAAAAGTAGTAATTTGTGATCTTGCTTTGGTACATACGTGCATTGGTTCTAAAATTAGAACCGTATGACGGCAGGAGAAATTTATTCGGAAATCTACCGGGACAGTACCCCGATTGTGCCACTTTCCTTAAAAATGCATCGGGTGCTGTGAACTCTTTACGAACAGAAATAATTTCTATAAATTTTTTGAAATACACGTTATACTTCGAAGATTGTTTGGATTATCAACAAAATCCATACAGTAGTTATCGAGTGTCACTGTTCTAAAAATGTGGCACATTTTTTACCCCTTTGCACAGGGTCTTTGACAGAAAACCAATTTTATTTTGCATACCTATCAATTTTGAACGTATGTCTTGGCAAATTCTTCTGAAGAAGCTGGGAAAAATTGCTGATAAAACATGCAGAATAAACATAGCTAAGAAATGCACAATGTCCAATTCATTAAATTTCACCACGAACAATTTAAAGTCGCTTTTGGTCAAATTGGCACAATCGGGGTACTGGCACAATCGGGGTACTGTGACTTTACTGTAAGGTACTGTAGTGATTTCAATTTCAAACTATTTTATTATCATAAAAATTATGACAAAGGGATAAAGTAACAGGCAGAGCCTATATAAACTTTCTCCTATTCCAGTTACAAGAAACAGTAATATAAATAATACATTATGTTCATACACATTATAAATTGGTTACTGTTAATTAATTAATAAAAGTATAGTTTAAATTATGATGTTGTATATAAAATGAAATTTAACACGTTTCTTTTATACCAAACACATTCATCCTTCCTCTTATAAATATCATATTTATCGGAGGCATGATTCAGTTTGCATTTTTGTATTGTATCATTTAAAAGGATTGCAGTTTGTTACTTATGTTATTGGATATAAATTTGACAGCCATAATAGCATCATTATTATAATCAATGTTGTACATTTAAGACATTCTCTCCATCAACAGAGTTTTTTTTTTATCATAGGCGTTCTCCACGCTAGTATTGTAAAACAAGAAATATCTTTAAAAAAGAAAGTCGTCAGAGTTTTCCGTGGAGGGTTTTGTAAGTAACACATTGAAACGTTCAAAATAAGATTTTCCTGAATTTTGCCTGAACTGTAGATTTTTAAGTTAAATGTAATAATTATGCTAGCCGGGCCTTAAATATAAGATGCAGAATTTCTAATTTTCTATAAGTTTTTGTGAAATTTCGAGAACTTTTAAATGAACTTGGTTCCCTAGTTACCAATTTTGCAATATGGCTTCCTATCATATGGATTTTGTTTTTGTTTTTGAATCGTCTTCACATCAGGATGGTTCAAAGTTTAGTTGAAATTGGTCCTGTAACAGTGCAGAAGTTGAAAAGTCGACATTTTTCTTATGGTATTGAACTATAACCCCAAAATGCTTGACCTATTTTTTTCTTCAAACCAGGGTCGTGCCTTAAACAAACTTTATTCTCCATTCACTGAGGTTAATGCATATATATGCAAGCATTAATTTCTAGTTAATAAAAAATCTTTTTTTAAGTTTGTATATTATGTTCCCTATTTTTGACTCATACTGGTGCCCCTGAAGATTGAGTCCCATTATACGAAGAAATCTGAAACCCCTTCCCTCATGTATAGCAAGTTTGATTGGAATTGGTCCAGTGGTTTGGTAGATAAGTCAAAGGTTAACATAGGTGGTACATGCATACTGCGATAGTATTGAACTTTTACCCAACATATGCAATATGTTTATATTGAGCGGCGTTTTATTATTTATTGCCTATTTATCGAATTATTGATATACATAGATCTATATAATTTATGATGAATGATTGATATAAATAAACAGGCAATAAATAGTAAAACGGCACTCCATGCTCCATGTACCAAGATTACTACATATTTATACATCATGTACCAAGATTACTACATATAATTTATTAGGAGAAAATTTTAGAAATTGTTCGAGAGAGTTCAATAAGTCGATCAGTTGTGTTAACAAGGCTATACCAACTATGAAGCAATACCAAATATATAATATATAAAAGTTTTTTTCCAGGTTAATATATTGATGGCATATTGATTTATGCGTTTTACACGTAAATACACCGTATAGAAAATTTATTAATGACTGCTGCTAAAATTCGCTTTTTGAAGAAATAAAAGATTCGTCGGCAATGCATGTGAATTGGAATGTTATTAATAGGATTGTTCAACATAATTAATATAAACCGATATAGGCTCCATAATTTATTCCCGACTTAAAAACCTTTTGGTGCCCAAGTTTGACCGTCACAACGTCCTAATGCCTTTGAACTGCCCATGTGAACTTTATATTGAGAGGTACACAGGAAGGTTATTTGACTTCAAACTGCATGCCTGATCATGCCACTATTAAAGTAGGTTCTGGACTTTGAGTTTATACATTTATCAAAGTTACCCTCTTCTGTCAAAATCAAACATCAATACCACAGATGATACCTACATGTACCATTGTTTACCATTATCTACACGCTTCTATTGTTGACATATTTCTTTTCACCTAAACGGGTTTCCAGTTGCTTTGCGTATCAGGGGAGGTAACCAGTCTATTCAAACATGTGCAGCGCAATACGCCTTCAATAGGATGTGAGACCGCTGAAATGTATTTCTCCCAACATGACATATTTATTTCTCAATTCAATATTTTAAGCGACTTTTAATCTCAAATTACTCGTACAAAATCGTTCGATATGATGTAACAATCATAATGCACTATGCCCAACGACTTGTAATTTCCAACAATCTCATCCACTGTTGACGCTTTCTCGCGGAGTAATGGATGACAGAACGCGGGAAAAAGCTTATCTGAGGGGAAACAAATTTGTTTTGTCGTTTCGGAACACGCGTTTATTTATCTTTTTGTGACAGCTCCATCATAGAGTGGTGTTGATAGCACTTCGCAAATATAACACGAACAATCTAATATCAATCATTACATTTTATAACATATCAAATTTTGACACTGTGTGTAGTCGATTAAGTTTGTTTGACCTTTTTGGAGCTTTTCCACCAATCAAAATGACCGTTTCTTTTGGCATTCGGTATGTTTCTAAGGTAAACACAGATGAACAGATATTAGATCAAAATATAAATCATACCGTCTCTGACGGAAAAAATCAATGTCTATACATGTACTTAAGACTTCTTGTTTCATGCGGGAAATAGGAAGGTTGATGCCCCGTTTACATGTTTAACCACACTGTCTGGCTTCGTGCTGGATCACCGTCCTATGAAGGTCCACATGGTTACATACTATTGGGGATTGTTTTGACTTATGAGTTGTTTTGTTGGTTGTAGTTGGTTTGTATCTCGTTATTGTGATTCTCATCATCTCTATCTCTCTTTTTTTGCATTTTTTTATCCTTTTAAATTTTAAATTTTGGCAAGACAATTTTGTATTATTGTTGGGTATGATTTTTGTACATCATTTTCTCTATAGAGTCCATATATGACAGCAGTTTCGAGAAAGGTCTCGGGTTCGGAACGGGGGTGTGCCACACAGAGTGTTGACTCTTTCCTCTTAAAAATATAATATTTATCGGAGGGCATTTTTTTATTGTTAGGTAATTTCTTTATTGATTTCTTTCCCATCACTTCCCTTCTTGTCTTGTCGTTTGGTTTTTCTCCTTTCATTGTCACCAGATCAATACAATATTCTGAAAGGGTTGTTCAACCTCATCTTCGCAAGCCAAGTGTCGCTTCACTACGTTTCTTTGATAAACGAACCTAAAAGAAGTTGTTCGCATACTTTGGTTAGCGAAAATGGTTCAACCCAAATAAAACAAACGATTAAAAAGTCATCAGGTTTGTTGTCCTGTGTTTTGCTTCCCGTAATACCGATATTGTATAACCAGCGCGGTGGCCTAGTGGTTATGGCGTTCGCTTCGTATTGGTAGCTTGGTGATAGAATCAACGGTCGTGGGTTCGAATCCCGGTCGCGTCAGAACCTAAGACATTAAAATTAGGCAATTGCTAATCGCCAAACATAACTGGGTAAGAGGAGGACTGGTAGTATCATACCAATGTGTCTGTGGCATGATATTTCAGTGGGACAGAAAGTCGTCATACGTGCGCAATGTCACAAGCAGACACCATCTCAATATGACCTATACATGAGTTAAAGGGACGCTAAACCCCAATACATAAACAACAACAACAACAACGATATTGTGTGTTATCTATTGAATGACATTCCATGATCAAATGTCCCAACGTCATTCAGATTTCATCATGATTGTAATGCAGACCCAATCAGTTCGGCGTGTCTTAAATTTTATAATACAACTTTAATAATTATATTGTTTTTAGTTTAGATATAGTTTTAGACTTCGGCAGAATGACATCTAAATTAGAGGGACCGATGTCCGTAGACAACGTTACTGACCATCGAATTGGATGTAAAACATATATAAAGACACACACACAGACATATATTATACGATAAGCAAACTTGATATTGAAAACAAACTTCTGAAATATAAATAGAAAAAAACACTGGGTACTTTATAATTATTTATTTTATTCTTGGACAATCAGGTAAAATTTATATATTTATGAACTTGATGGGAATTTTCCTTGTCAAGTTGCAGCATAGGAGTAGAAGGAAGTTATATCTGAAATGACAAAAAAGTACTCTTATAACTATTTTATCATTTTCATATGTAAACTTTAAAATTAGAAGGGAAGACAATATTGTTCGTTTGTTATCAAGTTTACATCCCTCCAATCTGATTTGATACTTGCTACTTACAACCAATCGCTACATCAGAACATCAACGCATATATACTCCTATACCAAAAGCTATATCAAACCATCAATCCATCATTGTACATCTGTAGAAAAAGCAAGGTTTCCCTGTGCTTGGCAGCTTATCGTTGTAGGGAGGTTTGAGGGTCTCGATAACCTGGAGAGCTATACTTGCGGGGACCTGTGTTCCTAGTAGGGTCACACAAGTCAAATAAATTTAAGGAAAGAGGCCAAAAAGAATACACACGTCCTAAGAAGGGGGCACTCTGCTAAATTGTTTACTAACTGGCAAGATAAAGAGATCGATCTAAAGTTCGTTAAAAGAGTAGGCGGAAACGGCGTTTTGTGGATTGCCTATTGCTTTGTTTTTTCCGTTCCTGTCGCCGCTTCTCTTCCTTTCCTTTTGTTTGTGTTTCTCCTTCGGTCTTTTGTCATGATATCGGTGCAATACTCTGGAATTTATGTTAAGCCCTAACTAAATAACAATCAAACGATACGCAAGGCAAGTACACAAATCTTGGTGTGCTGTTTTATACATTTGTTCATCACAATAAATTTGCTATTTTTAAAAATTTAATGTGTTCTTAATATGTTCTGTAAACATACCTGTGCATGTTGTCCAGGTGCACTGTTATTTAGTTTCCGTGATGTGAAGGGCAGTGACAGTGGTCTGAAATTACATGAATAATGCCGTTCAATTGAAATACAGTCAGATGATCAAATGAATTAACAACAAGATAAAATGTATCACTACTATGTATTTCCTCAGGCCTACATGTGTTTTGACCTGCTGTTATATCACTGGACAATGCACCAATGATACCGTAGCTTAGATATTTCACGGCTAATAGTTTCCTTGTTTACCAATACGTCACAGCATAGAATAGGGGTAAATAAGGCAGATTTTCCTGTGTGCTTCGTGTTGGCTTGCTGTGAGTGAAGGTTGATTTAAATAAGATCAGTTATCGGTACGTGGATATTGTAGGATAGTTTGAGTTGACAGGTTTAAGACACAGAGTAGCGACTGGGGTTCCAGGTAACATTGCAACACGTAGATTCCTCTAGAGTTGTAACTGTCCCAGACATTACAACTGGGTTTCTACTAGCTTGTATAGCGCTCGGGCTGTAAGCAACTTTGTGTCGAGAACCTGGTCCCATAACTATAAACAAAACTCAAAGCTATGCTCAGATTCAGACTCAAACTCAAGAGAATATAAGAGGTGATTACGACGCAAAAATCAGTCTATAAAACTTCCCGAGCACATACTCAGCCAAGTACGACTCTCATGTGCTCAACCATGTCTTTTTTCGAAACAACAGTAACATTTTAGTTGAACATTGGATTGAGTTTGAAGCATGCCTTTGTGCTCAACTCAGCTTGAATATTTTTATAGTCATGGGGCCTGGTCATCATATTCGCCTGTGTTTTGGATGACCGTAACAAAGAATGGTGACAACATCAGAGGCATTTCACAAAACTGGAATGAAAACGGTAGGAAATTATCTTGTAAATATTCGACTAATGATTTTTCAAAAAGGGCATAACTCCGGTTAAAAATACCTGGATTAAATAAAAAAAAACCACAAACGCACACCTTCAGAGTGTGGTGAGTATATCAGTGATGATATATGGAATTAGGAAGAAAACTATAAGAGAATCTGTCCGGTCAATATTTGGCCAAACATTTCGTTAAAAGGGCATAACTTGATTAGAAAAAAAAGTGAAAACCAGAACATTTACGGTAATATCAAAGTTGAATGCGTTCAGCCATATCAAGTGTGAATGCTTACATTGGAACACATGCGTGTTTTACCTGTGATTTCTACCAATATTGTCATACTATAACTAACCCACTGGTAAAATACGTGTTGCAATGTAAAATATTTTACAAGAAAATTCAATCTCTGGTTTTAGTTGACAATTTTGATAAAATTTATGCAAATGTATACCATAACTTTTTGACCCAGGTACTATGACATAGTATATATGATATTTACACTACAAGCAGTGTAAGGCATCCGAATGTACAACTACCCTTTTATATTTGTCGGCAAATATACACATACAAATACCGGGTCTTGAAAATGAAATTAAAAGCAACTCATTTTGAAAATATAAGGTTCCTGCTACCTAAAAAATTACAATAATTTAATTTTTATGTGCATATATTGACGCTTATGATATTTCCTGGACAGTTTGATTTTTTCCCGTGTCCATGGTACAATGTACACACATTTTTTCAAGCAACCCTAAAAAAATCTTTTAGGATATTTACAGAGTATTAAAAAGTGTCTATGTGTCTACTCTATGGTTCAACTATATGAATTCCTTCTCACAAGTAAACCGTCAACGCCACAAAAAAAACCCTGTTATATGTGTGTCCATATTGATCACTACGGGTACAATTGAAATGACTATACATGAACCTTATATTATATAACTGGCATCCGCTGTTTCTGCAGTGAGTTTAATGTGTCATTACATGGCTGTTTGATGTTATGATTAAGATTTCATTTTCCAATCTTTTCATATACTGGCGTTTTTCTTGGTCTTCAGTCCCTCTGACCTCGATATCATTCATCAACCGTGTGTAAGTATTGGTGTAAAGGAAAGGTTGCTTTGTTTACGTAGGGTATCACGTCTGTCTGCTTCATCAAAAAGATCAGTTTACGGATAAAGAAAAATGTCACGACCGGAACGGAAATTGCAACAGTAAATAGGGACAAGTATTAGCTTCCCAAAAAGCTAGATGCGGCTACATGTACACAACAGCTTACCCATGGATCAGCAAAAAAAGAAATAGTCTGCAATATTATGATTAAACAGCAGTGCTACAATTGTTCTTTGGAAGACACTCAATCATGTGATGTGCTCTTCACAATGCTAAATACAATAGGTGCTAATAATAAATAAATAAAAAACAATATTTTCTTTCTGTTGAAATCTACTTATGAATAATTCTCTTGCCGTGTGAACATTGTTTACAATTATGGTTAAAATTCAATTTCAATTTTGCAAAAATGATGACAAATCTGCTGTCAAGTTTATATGTAAGGCTTTGGTCATTTAAAGCAATAAAAATTATCACTTATGCACCATTTTGTAATGTTGGTGTTGTTTCATAGTCCAGAGAAAG
>JAUMGZ010170246.1:0-10887 GCA_032359645.1 Pododesmus macrochisma | reverse complement strand
TAGCAAAATAAATAAAGTTATTGATAAAAGCATGTTAGCAAAATAAATAAAGTTATTGATAAAAGCATGTTAGCAAAATAAATAAAGTTATTGATAAAAGCATGTTAGCAAATAAATAAAGTTATTGATAAAAGCATGTTAGCAAATAAATAAAGTTATTGATAAAAGCATGTTAGCAACATATAATATTTCACATGCGTAACCAGCTGTATATGGCGTTTGTAAGAAAAGAAAAATTCATTTTAGAAAGACCACGTTGCAATGAATTAAAAAAAATTATTATCAAGAACTACATGTGGTTATATGCTGCCATAAACAGAATTATGTACAGAAAATCACGACAGGTGACGTACATGTCATCAACATCTTTGCGAAGTCTCTGTTTAGTTTCGTTTCTCGTTTTTATTATAGAAGTTTTAAAATTATGTTTCCTTTAAAATTATCATAGATCTTCTTTCTATTTCCTCTGTGTGCCCACATTTATGTTTGGTTTGCCGTGTAAATAGTCTTTTGATTTTAAGATCAAGGTCGCGACAAGGTTGATGAAAGAGTTGCTATTGTTGTTCACTGTGGAAACGTGTGATCTCGGCTGCTTCTGTCAAAAGCATTTCCCCGAACACCTTTATCCTTGCAAGACTGACTAAGACTTAAATTAAACGATCTTTACGAATTCAAGCGTTTTAAAAACATCTTTGAAATAAGCTATTCTTGCAGTAATATTGACACGATTACTAACGTTTTACGTGCTTTATGTATTCGAGCTTACTCAATGATAGTCCCCCAGGAAGTGTTTATATTCAATTATGTATCTTCGCAAAAGAAAAGTTCCATTAGTTTGAAATGTAATTTATGACTTTTCTATTCAGATGACTTAACAATGACACTTAAACGCTTACTGCGGTTAATTAACAGTAAACGTCATCACTTTCTGCATGTATAAAGTTAAACTTTAGATATTCATGTGGTAATACATGAGAAAGTTTCACAGTACATATTGCAACAGGTAAAAAAAGTATGGCTGATTGCGGCCTTTTTCGAACTTTTGTACTGTAGTTCTGTTGTGTTGTTCCGTTGTAAACACCAAAGGCGGTATTATAACAGCGCGGTAAATTGCAGGGCGACATCAAAACAAAACGACAAAAACAAGGTATAAGGTTTTTGTCTATATGTAACTTTGTTTTGTCGTTCTTTTCGTAGGGTGGTAAACTGTTGCCATTGGTTTCGGGTTTGTCGTAATGTTGTCCTGCAGTTTTCTTACTGTCGTAATGTCGCCTTTGATATTTGTAAAGTGTCAATCAAACAAATTAAGCTCATTTAAAGTATTAAATATGTTGGAATTGCATTCTCAAAGAAACGCAGGTGAAGCATCATGTCAATGTGTCTGCGGCATATCTAATACCAAATTGTCACCAACAAATATAATATCTATAAGATAAAAGAATCATTACTCCGTGTAAGATACCCTCGTCCTGCATTCAAGGTTTAGCTTCGAAACAACCGTCATAAAATGGACTCTTAAGAAGAAATGAATGAGGAGCAGATAAGACCTGGGTAAATCAAAGTTAGGGTGGGGATGAGACATCACTATAAAGTTGCCATACGTGCGCACTGCGTCGTTAAGGTAAAAGAATATCGAAGTCGAATAAGAAATCGGACGGATATGGATAGAACTAAAAGAAAAATGAGACCATTAATCACTGTTGTGTTTTGGTTTTCATGTCTTATATGAGGGGCTGTCTTAGCCCTTTCAAAATCTTTGTTGTCTATCTATGAAAGACTCTGGACCAGATCATAATTGAAATTGATATGTTTGACCAAAGATAAGGAAACATTCATTCTTTATTATAATACACTATATAAATTGCACCATACGACAAACAGTTAGCCGTTTGGGAAAACAGCCTTATGTATACATTTCTCGTATGTAATTGAAACAATAATAAACAATGATAATGATAAATGATTCATTTATGATCGTGATATGCAAGTGTCACTGGCCATACAAAGTCAACTCAATGAATATGTTGGATTAACAATGTAACGACTTGGTCCTGAAGGTCACTTTAGTCGGCGTGGCTCAAACATCAAATCCTAGTACATGTAGCATCTGTACTATACTGGTTTCGTGCTTTGTGCTATGAACTATTCAAAATGTTATTGTTACATTGAGTTCAGACACCCGATATATAAATTGATTCATAACTAGGCTATTTATTGGAGAACGAATTATCATGTCTTCAACCAAATGCCAATTGTCAGCTTATGCAATTGGATTTACGCGTATAATTTACGTAATTACGGTGGAATTGTTGTTTTTTTCTATCTTATCGACCCATCTTTGATTGACAAGCTTTGATACAAATATTTGATATAAATCAGTCTGCTTTGAAAATACTGTTGTTTTCAGAGCTGTTTGATTAGCGTGTATTGATTACAGTGTTTTAACCAGAGGACATGACTTCAATTGATAGAATAAAGCAAAATGCACACGACCAACACAATGAAATACACAATACGTTGCTTGCAACAAATTACAACAAAAATGAGAATTTCAAAATGGAAAACTTTAAAACTGGGACAAATTTAACTGACGAGTAAGATTATTTCTCAAAAGATACTTTTTCTTACGAAATGAAAGAACACCATACACATACACAATTGCAAACTGAAACAGGCTACCGATAGAACTGATATAATACACTTTATAAGGGGAAAAGCTACTTCTCTGTGTGATAGTAACTCGTCCAAGATGCAAGCCTTAGCTACAAAGCAACGGTCATCAAATGACTTAGTACTGAAAAATATACCAAACAGGTCCTTCTATCCACGTGGAACATTAGCGGCCGGATTTTCGAGCATGTACAACAAGGGAAAGAAAATGATAGACAAATAGTGTTATTAAGAATGTACTCAAGGAGAAAAGGAGAACTAAAGTGAAGGAAACATGACGTGTGAATCAGAAGGACCGACCAGGCAAAAACGCCAACAAACATCAAAACCACTCACCAATACGGGCACAGAGGTATCTTTACATTGTACAGGAGGAATACAAGTGTAAGGTCATAGGAAATAAAGACACTTGATATTAACCAAAATGCCTTTTATAACACAAGTTAAGACAAACATTGCAACATGTCTATACGAAGAAGCGATGTCCATCCATATAAATAAAGAATGAAGCCGGTCAAGCTTGAATGAACAATCTACCTGCCGCCATGTCTTTGTTAGGTTTGTAATTGCCATGACATACTGTTCATTCTTCAAGGTAATGAGAAGGTCGCTTCTAGTGGCTTAACATTAGATAACCCGTGTGTTAGTATTAACAGTCTTAGTCATTGATTATTGGATAAACAATATGTTATTGTTGGCGTTGTAATGTATGGTTATTGTCCCAGATTATAGTGTATCGAGTGTTTCCAATGAGGATCTTGTTTGTGCAGTAACATCAGTATTTTGACGCTGTCCCATGCGATTTATTTCATTGATTTCTAATAAATAATGGGCCCTTAATAACATTGTTGCCTTTATTAATAAAGCACAGACGACAAGAATTAGATAAATTTGACCCGGTGATTGCAATATCAATACCTATTTTACAATTATTCACTTGTAGACAACGAAGTTAAACTAGACAGAGACCACGCCACTTCCCACTTGTCAATAATCTAGGAGTCGTTTATTACGTGTTTGAAGACTATAACACCGACGTAACCTCTTAAGAGAGTAGTGCAATGGAGAGAGAGAGAGAGAGAGAGAGAGAGAGGGAGAGAGAGAGTTCCTTGAGTTTATTTATTTGTTGTTCACACTTTCTATTGGTAAAGACAGCTATCTTATTTATTTGAAATCGAAGTAGTCAAAGGCAGTATGATGTTGGATTCCTATTTATGAATGTTTAAATGAATATTCATGTGATAAACCAAACAAATTGCAACATATTTATAAAACAAAAGTTCATTACCACTCGAAAATAGAATAGCATTTGTGATACATAAACTAGGCAACTCATCAGTGGGGTGGTCTTACGACGTTAACATTATGTAATTTCTCATTCCCTGCAGAGTAATAAGCATTTCTTGGTAGGAGAAGGACTGGTTGGCTCGGAGTTATGATGATGTGACAGATTGAAGTATCGTGTCAATGTAACTGCGGCATGGTATTTCAGTGAGACATCACTATATAGTCGCCATCAATGCGCATTGTCACAAGCAAACACCGTCCCGATATGACCTAGGCATGAATTGAAGGGACTTTAAACCAAAATAAAACAAATCAACTATACAACTTATGACTCGTTAAAATTGACATTTCATAAAGCACATAAACCTTTTTTTTTTTTTTTTTTTTTTATATTTAACTACTGAAAAAGCAGTGTAAGTATTTAAGCAATACATGTTTACATCTTAACTTATATTAACAGTTTTATTGAATGTCATAGTAGAAATTTTGCTTAATACAAATTAATATTTATCGGTGGGATAAACAAATGCATTTGACGGAAGAGTCAAATGTTAGAATTCACTAGGAAAAAAACCTTGACAATAAGGCGTCATAATTGCAGCATGCGACCTATTTATAGCGTGATAATTACATTACATCGAATTAATCTTCATTAGGCAGACAACACTGATACTGTAAATATAAGGTTTTATCGAATACAAAGCCAGAATGAATAATGAATGTTTAAATATCTGATACTGTCTTATATTTACATCACTGCGTTTCTCATAAATTCACGAAGGAATAAATGATGAAATGTCAGCGTTTATGTCATTGAAAATTAAAACCGATATAATATATCTATGGATGTATCACTACTCGAAAAGCAATGAAATTATAAAAGGTTTATCAAATAACGAGCCTGAATGAATAGTCATAAGCATGTAGCTGAAATGTGCGACACGAACTTTTACTTCCCCCCGACTGACAACACTTTGTTCCTCATAAATATGTGTGCATTAAGTGATGAAATGTCAGCGTTTATTTTGCTCTGAAAGTAAAACCGTTATATTTTGTTTTATCGGATTAAACCACATCAAAGGAAAGACGAAAATATCTCGGATATCAACACACATTAACATTCCCATAGCGATATACCACAGGCGATTTATGATATCTGCGGTAATATTTCAATATGCATTTAACGAAATTAATATCAATAGATTCCTTAAAACGTCACAAAAATGCACCCCATTACGATTATTACAAATGCCTTGGCATATAAACCACTGTTTTGTTAGTGACAGGAGACTGTTTTTGATATTTATGTCTAGGGATTCCATGGCTGTCACAATCATGGATGTGGCTTCAATGACCGTGATGTCTAACTATAGCCAGCTGTCCTTTGACTGGCCGTGCCCTGGTGATTTACGGTGCAAGCAGTGTCCGTTGATTCCCCGACTTTGTTTTCACTTGTTTCTCTATATGTTTATTTCCCTGGTGGCAAATCTTCTTTTGTCGTGACAGCATTTGCAGATTGGACAAAAACGTGACGCCATTATATGCCAGGGAGCTAGCTGAGGGCGAAATATTTCAATTACGTGACTACATTAAACAAACCGCACGAGTAATGAGTTCTCGCTTATTTCCCTGTAAATCTTGTACTTTCTGATGGAATGTGCTTCTATTTAGGCCACCGTTCTAATATATTTGTCGGTTTGACATGTTTTCTTTCATTTGAACAAATCTTATCAATTTAAGTACGAGAAAAACATTACCAAGCTTTTGTTACTATTTTTGAAAACATTATTATGTATACGTATCACGTTATGAACGAAACTATTTTTTAATGCTTTGCTTATTCCCTATTATAGACAAACTTATAAGGGCAAATAATCAAAAGAATATGAAAAACAACGAAAATATAATTACAAAACTAAACGCACAAACGATGGTATTACCGGGTCAGAACTAAACTAGATACAACGTATTAATCCATACAAATTTAAAACAATCACCTGAGTGTTGCAGTTAAGCTATTCAATAAAATCTCAATTTTTCGAGAAACAAGCAAGGAAAATATATGCGAGACCCATTAGAAACTCCATGAATATGTTTGGTTATCCTTTGTTTTGTCTGTATTAAAGCTAGGTTACAATATACTACTCTCGTTCCCTTTATTGCAATAAATTTCAACCTCCCTAACGAAACTATTACCCTTCATATATAGTGTAAACTAACACATATTAAGTGTTTCAAATTCAAAATAGGAAGAAGTAGGATCAACAGAACAGAGGAAATTGACAAACGAGATTAAACCACATACCTAGGGCAAGTAACTGGCAATTTTCTCACATTAGGCCCGAACGGGAATCGAACCTAGGAGGTGAAAGCTCGCTCATGACCCAAAGTCAAGCTATGACTCAACTATTATCAATGGATCTGATGGAGGGAATACCTTGAGAGGAGACAAGACTAAGCAAAGCTAGGAAGCCAAAAGAGGGCGGGGCTTTTACAAATCGCGATATTAATAAAGGACATCAACAACGAAAGGACAATATAATATAATTGTTTGGTCTTTGCATTTTGAATATAAAAACTTACCACCAGAGATGACTAATCAATAAATGTAATATCTAAAAGGGAAAATACAACTGACCATCTGTGCGAAGTACCACTCTTTACTAAAACTTGATATGTAGAAAAAAGGATTATAACTTGTGTTAAGAAGCCACTACTAATGGGAGAAATTCGTACTCAGGACCAACTGAAACGGTTTACCAATAAAAGGAATATCTAAAAAGGACGAACAACCGACCATCTGTGTGAGAGGACAGGTGAACGTTCCCAGCTTTAGCTACACATCAACTGCCCCAACAATCTCTAAGTGACAAGCATTTAATATATACATATCCCAGCTAAAGAAAGCTTATTTAGTTCATTTAGTTTTAGTGAATCCCGAATTTATTTATGCTATCAATTTAAGTAGACAATTGTTTTTCATAGGAACTATAATAATGTGTTATAACTATCGTTTCCTGATTGATCTTTGTAGGGTCATCCACAACTACCAGAATTTACTTGGACCCCGGAAACTATAGGTGTCGTTGACAGCTCCTTTTTCTGGGGATATATCATAACACAGATCCCAGGAGGGTATTTGGCTTCCAGGCTTCCAGCTACAAGGTAATTTACAAGATAACTGTCACTAATATACCATTTAATGACTATAATAAGAGTGCTAAATTAAAATTACAGTTAGACACAATTTCAACAATATGTCGCTTCTACTGCTTTTAAAGAAATCCGTGATGGTTCCTATTTGGTAAATGATTGAATTGTTGTTCTCTATTCTGTGTTCGTTCCTCGTTTTTCTTTCATTTGCCCAGTTCATACACTTGCGTCTTTTCAATATCGTCCAAACCATTAAGAATTGAATTTTAAATATCAAGTTTCAATTTCCTGTTCAAATTCATTATACTTGAAGTTGATAATATGTTAATGTTGTCAACGCTGTAATAGGCGGTAACGCCATTTCATGGACTCGTACTCCTTGTCGTACTATACCTACTGTCGTGCTTTCTTCTCCCTATTTCTGTTTCTGCTTCTCGTCCTGTCCTGTCACTTAGCTTTTCTTTTTTTGTCTTTTTTGTCACGACAGCAATGGATGAAAGATTCTGGTCGTGACGCACATTTTATTTCACTTAAGACAAGATTGCAATGTACCCGGATCGATACGGAAACATCATGGCGGGTGACAAGTGTATAGCAGGAAAGCTCACTCCTTCGCGGACAACTAAGTTCGCTTCTAGTTTTTAATACAAATTCGTGATGTTTAATATTATATATAAAGTTTGAATGATTTTGGTTTTTAAACTGTTTTCTTAATACTTGCCTATGTCCATGAGTTTGTGTGTCTTTTGAAAATTGTCTTGGTTTTTCGTATTTACTATTTTATGTATTATTTCTTTTTTCAAATGTCTTCTTTTCCTTCTAATGATCTTACATTTTATTTTTCCTCCTTCTTGATTTTGAAAAGGATATTTGGATTAGCTATTGGATTATCTTCCTGTCTAAATATACTGCTGCCCGGTGCCGCACAGGTGCATTATGGTCTAGTGATGGCCGTGCGAATTTTGCAGGGATTAGTCGAGGTAAGTCATTTTGTTTTTATAAATTCTATCAGGGGTAATAAAATGTACATTACTTCTGAAAATGTGCCAACGTTTTCTTATTGTTTGCCAATGTCCATTGACTTACGGCTTTAGAATATCGTCTTGGTTTTTCGATTTACGACTTGCTTAACGTTTACTTTTGAAGGTGATATATACATGTTACTCTAAAAGTCTATAACATTGTTTGGTTCCATAATGTGTGTTGGTACCCACCAATGATGTTTACAACGTAGCCGAGTGTAACATCAAAGAACAGAGCTGTCTTGTTAATTTGCCATGTGTCATTTTGAACTCTCAAGGAATTTTTGGGTTTGTTCATTTTTTAAAAGACGAATGAATTTTTGGAAATAATATTCCTGTGATATGTTGTAAATATTTTTAAATGATTAATTTACTGCCGCAGCCATTTTCCTGTACAATATAAACATATGAGGAATGGGAAAGTGGTTGCGCTACATACAGGTTTATTCACACTTGAAATCATGAACTGTATTGAGCTGAATAACTGTCCTAAGTCCTTTACTTGGGATATATAGTTCTGACAATTGTTAAAGATTTTTCCTTTGCTCCGTCACTAAATGTAGTAGTTGTGTTTAAAAAAAGGTCTTCTGTTCCTATTATCTAACACTTCATAGCTTCAACGACAGTATTAAACAGAACTATGACAATCTATATCTACATACCACGATGGATCTGGTGAAGACAAAGGGTTTTTGTGAATTGGATGTTTGCATTCCACGCAAATTAATTGGCTATTCCTTTAACAACGCTTAATCCAAGGAAAATGACATTTTGACCTCAGAGAAGAAATTTTGATAATTATCATTATGTTAGAAGGAAAAACGATCGATATTTTATTCTTTCTAGCCGTGTTTTATTTCAAATGCTCGACACTATGTCATTCGTAATCCAAAAACTGTGTTTTTATGTCTCTTATAGTACCGACATATGAATGTCTTTCGTCTAGGGTTCAGTACCTCGGTGGCTCAATACCTGCCAGAAAATTCATGTTCACTTCCTTAATCGGGCTACGAAAAGTCGCTCAAGAAATGCCAGGAAGTCCACGTTCACTTCCATAATCGGGCTACTAAGGGTCCCTCAAGAACCGTCAGAAAGTTCACGTTCACTTCCATAATCGGGCTACTAAAGGTCGCACATGAAATGCCAGAAAATATAATCGTGCTACTAAAGTTCGCTGAGAAACTGCGAGAAACTCCAGATCCACTTCCATAATCGGGCTACTTAAAGTCGCTTAAAAACTGCCAGAAAGTCTACATTCACTTCCATAATAAGGCTTCTAAAGTTAGCTTAAAAAACTGCCAGAAAGTCCACGTTCTTTTCCTCAATCAGGCTACTAAAGTTAGTTTAAAACTGCCAGAAACTCCAGGTTCACTTCCATAATCGGGCTACTAAAGGTCGCCCAAGACCTACCAGAAACTCCAGGTTAACTTCCATAATCGGGCTACTAATGGTCGTCCAAGACCTGCTAGAAACTTCAGGTCCATTCCATAAGCGGGCTACTAAAGGTCGCCAAAGAACTGCCAGAAATTCCACGTTCACTTCAATAACCGAGCTACTAAAGTTCGCTTAACAACAGCTAGAAACTCCACTTCGATGATCAGCTACTAAAGGTCGCTTTTCAATAATCGGGCTACTAAAGTTGCTTAAAAACTGCCAGAAACTCCAGGTTCACTTCATAATCGGCTTCTAAAGGTCGATCAAGACCTACCAGAAACTCCAGGTCCACTTCCATAAGCGGGCTACTAAAGGTCGCTCAAGACCTGCCAGAAACTTCAAGTTCACTTCCATAATCGGGCTACTAAAGATCGCTCAAGACCTGCCAGAAACTCCAGATCCACTTTCACAAGCGGGCTACTAAAGGGCGCCAAAAAACTGCCAGAAATCCCAGGTTCACGTCCATAATCGGGCTACTAAAGGTTGCTCAAGACCAGCCAGAAACTCCAGGTCCACTTCCATAATCGGCCTACTAAAGGTCGCTCAAGAACTGCCAGAAATTCCAAGTTCACTTCCATCATCAGCGACTAAAGGTCGCTCAAGAGCAAAATTGATTAACTTGCCGAAGGACTTCAGATATTTTGAAAGACAATTTTATAGTATTGTTGGGGTCAGTGTTGTTTTTGTCCTTCACTACTATTGTGATGTTTACACCACCCCTCCTTGGCTTTGTAGCATTGATTCACCGAGGTCTTGCCTATTCTAAATTCATTAATTAATTTTCCCTAAACCAACAACAATTAATAACAGTTTATTCGGAGCTAGACCTGGAATGCCGGAACAAGGGTTTATCACACAGAGTATTGGTTCTTTGCTCTTATAAACAATACAATTATTGGTTGCATGTATCAATTTGGTAGTTTTGTATTCAGAGTGAAAATGACCCAGGAACCGATGGTAGTTGTAGAGGAAGAACCTTGCAAATATCAACCCTAATAGTGGTATTACATAGTCAAATTCACAACTTAGGTGTTGGCGTAGTCACACAAGGAATGTTTAACGTACTACTTTGGACAAATCAAATTAAAAGAATATAGACATAGATTGAACACTAACTTGGAATGTAGTAGGTATCCACTCGTCCTCTTGTTATGTTCGACACCTTGACACAGTGATGACGGACATTTGTTGTTTTTTGTAATTTGGAGCTGAAAAGAAATTCTTACTGATCTCCGCCTCACAGATTGTATAACAACACACCATATGCTCATTGACGCTATCTGGACACAGCAGAGACGAAATATGTTGTATCTCCACACAT
>JAUMGZ010170235.1:0-15086 GCA_032359645.1 Pododesmus macrochisma | reverse complement strand
TAGAGCTTAATGTTTTGGTATGTAGTAACTTTAGGGCATGGAGAACCAAGTTTGTTCAGGGCTTGACCCTGGGGTCAGAAATAGGTTACACGTTTTGGGGTCAAAGTACAAAACACTATAGCAAATAGGTAACTATTCACATTTTTGACTTCTTGTTCAAAACTATTGAACTAATTTCATCCAAACTTAATAGAAGTCATCTGTGGGGAGAAGGGAATTCAGATTTGTTCTAATGAAGGGACTCGTGCCCCAGGGTCGCGACTTTGGGGCCGAAAGGGGGGGACATTTGTCAAAATTTCAAAAATCTTCTCCCAATAAACTAGAAGGCCTAGAGCCTAATGTATTTGTATGTAGTAACTTTTAGGCATGGAGAAGTTTGTTCAAGGCTTGATCCTTGGGTTAAAAATAGGTTACGCGTTTTGGGGTCAAAATTCAACACTATAGCAAATAGTTAACTACAAAGTATTCACTTTGTAGAAGTCATCTCTAAGGGAAGGGAATTCAGACTTGTTCAAATGATAGGGCTTGGGCCCCAGGGGGTGCCACTTTGGGGGCCGAAAGTGGAAAAATTTTACCAAATTTTCAAATATCTTCTAAAAAAAAGGCCTTAGTGCTTAATGTTTTGGTTTGTAGTAACTTTAGGGCATGGAGAATCAAGTTCGCTCAAGGCGTGACCCTAGGTTCAAAAGTATACAAATGCCAATCCATATGGACGTTAAGGCCCAATGGGCCTCTTGTTTATTTAAGGAGTCTATTATTATTCCAAGGTCTTTATCTGTAGAGTATTTCGTTCTTTCATCCACCAACCCGTGAATAGTATTCCAATTGTAAATAGAAATTTACGGTATGTCCAAAAAAATAACTGTTGTTCTATAGTTTACTTGATGGATTGCTCAACAGTTTGCATTGTGAGATACTCTCCTCAATATGATTATTAAGATGCCTTTTCGGATATAGATGTTTATCATTATCCAGAGTTGTGAACTCACACGAACCCAACTGTGGTCCAGTTATCTTCACACCAATTATAAGACACAGGCTGGGAAATATATGCTGTTTCCTTGATACAGCATATAAGCCAAAACTTTATACAAGTTTCACACAAATCATTTATATTTACATAAGTTTTTTCTTTTTCTTTTTCTCATAATATATATGATTTTATATATTTCAATACTTTACACATACTGTAGTTCAAATTAATAACAGGGACGTGTGCAAGTACACCTAAACATATTACTGTGTGACCCGAGATGACAATGGCTGGGTGTTTAGTGTTATCACCAGTAGCAATTAAAAGGGGGCAACACACGTGTCCTTGTGATAGATCCATCCCTCACCGGACTATATATCTCTGATAGCATTTGCTTCCTGACAGACTGTACTTTGGGCTTTAAGCTTGCACACTCAAGACATTGTGACATGTTTTGAAGTTAATTTGGTTTCAAAATCCAAGATGGCCGCAAAGATTGCCGCCAAGATAGCCACAATTATTGTTATCGCCATAACTCAGGCACCCTTGAGTTGATTTTGATAATTTTGGGGTCTAGGATGTTGTTTTGCAGGATGCATAGTTTATAAGTGCATATTTGAAAATGAATAGGGATCAACATCACATGGTACATGTATCAGCCAAGGCCAAAGTCATTCAAACCCAAAAGTACAGAAAATGTCAGCAATTGTCCTTATTTTTGGTTTATTGTTTTCAAACCTCGCTTTATCCAAGACAGGCAACCTGCACCGACTAATTACATCATCATCCATTATGTCAATGTCTTTCCTTAGTATTATTTCAATACACTGAGATAATCGAGATTGTAGCTCGTCTTTAAAAAATTCCTGTCTTAATTCATACCGTACACTGACATGCTTAGATTTAAACAGGTTTTTTTAGCGCACCAGCAGTCTTCCAAGAGCACTGCACCATCCTCTGTCTACCTTACTTCTCATGATCAGTTCCCTACAAATCTGTAGCATGATGTCATATGGCGACACTTCTCTGTTACTGTCTCTTATCAGTATCATCAGGCATTTCCTTGAAAAGCCTGATACAATTCATATGGTAGAGGATATCACCAGCCACAGCATCACATGCTTTTTCTAGTCTTGCTAACAGCTCAATGCCGGTCTTTGCCGTATGGATAAGAGCATGATCCACATTAATAGTTGTGACTAGATGCAGTGAACCGGATTTGTCTCTGCAACAACATAAAATGGATTTTGTCTTGTCGTATAGGATGGAGTTGCTACGAAGGAGCCTACGAGGTGGAGGCAACGAAGCGGATGTTGACGCAGAAAGAGTTTCAGATTCACTACTTTCAATTTCAATCTTTGTTCATATATCTTCCAGTCTATTGATCTTTGTCTGATTTGTAAAATTGGGACGACACATTTTTTGAAGCCACACAAACTAGTCTTTAAGTTAATCTCAAATTCAGCATCAAGTATGGCTATAGCTGCACTAAATTCAGTTCCTTTTTTTCTTTTTGCGTCTTTGGCAATAAAGTTTGCAGTGTCATAATACATCTGTATACCAAATTTGAACAAAATCTGACAATATTTAAATTTCGACCAATCAGAGGCCATGGCCGCACTCTGCAAATAAGGGGTTATGTGCCCTAAATTTTATACACGACACATCACCTTCTTAAAATTGATATACATACCAAGTTTCATTCATTTATCTTAAATTGTAACAAAGTAATGCTCCGGACACAAAATTATTGAAACATTGGATACACAATTTTAACAAAGGGCTATAACTCCGCCAAAAGGGGTTGTGTGCCCCGAATTTTATACGCGACACACCATCTTCTTATGATTGAAATGCATACCAAGTTTCATTGTCTTATCTTAAATTGTAACAAAGTTATGCTCCGGACACAAATTATTGGAAGAAGAAGAAGAAGAAAAAGAAGAAGAAGAAGAAGAAGACCCACTATAAGTTAATATCAACATGCAAAAATATTCACCCAATATTGTAACTAATACATTTGAAAAACTGTTCTATGTCTAGAAGAGAAAACCGTCAATACTATTAGGACTTACATGGTGACATCCATGAATTTCTAAAACTATCTTAACAAACCCTCGTTCTTTACTAACGGTAAGTTACAGTATCCTTCTGAAATAATGCATTCATATTTTGAGTATAAAGCTTTCATTTTGAGCCGACCTTTGGTAAATGAATATTAATGGAGTGAGCAAACAGAAATTAGCTGTGATAATCAGAAGATGCTGCATATCATATTCAATTATTAAAATCCTTTCACTTGATGATTTATATAGCAAACATTGTTTCTAAACACATCAATACATCCTTTGAAGAATTATACTTAATAATAATATATTATCTATAGATTTTCCAGTGTCAAAATTAAGGACAATTATTTTATCTATTCACACGTTTTGAGACGATGTATATGCCTAAGTAGAAATGTTTTTACTAAATATCTAAACTTTTTTCTACACACAAGGCTATACATTGTATATACATGTACATGTACGCATGTGTTTATACCAGTAGACCAAAAAGTCCTAACCTTAAAAGTGCACATCATACAGTTTTAAGGTGAGAACCTAAAATTGAGGGCAAGTATGGTTAGCATAAACACAGGCATTTTAGGCCTTCTGTGTACAAGCTAAAGATATACCGGTTAGTACTTATTTATAAACAAAAATTTAAACCAAATGAATAAAATGGAGTTGACTAAAGAACACGAAAACAACCTGAGAAAGTGTCTCAATCTTCTGCGTCGTTGATGTCGAAGATACAGATAATATGCAGTTACTGCTACTGTTGCTATGGCAAAAATGCTGAAGACAACACCTAGAACTACATCAGCAGTAGAAGCAGAAAATATGTTGTTTTCCTTATAAATAACATCGGGTCCATCATCAACAGAGGTGACATTAGACTGCTTCCTTGAAGTACAAACACCTGTAGAAATATTAATGTTCAAGATACATTTAAATAAAGAAAGTTTCTAGATCAGTTTATTATAATAACAAACATTAAATCAATTTGTATAGATTACCAACAATTTTTTTTAATTGATTAAAAGTAAGTATAGTTATATACCAAGAAATCTACTTGAACATGTACTTTATTACATAACGCACATTGTTATATATTACATCGACATTCATATTTGGTGAGAAAAGACTTATCTTTAATTGAACTGTTTATTATAAACATATAATTTTATTTAAATTATTTAACTCTGCTCTGTTCCTGTACTTTCTATTGAATAAAACACTGACATTTTTTCTTTTCATACTTTGATCCCACAGCTAAATATAATGTATGTAGGCTGTCAGCTAAATAGTTTCCTCTAGATCTATGCAGGTGGACCAACAACTATGAAATTAACCTTTAACTATTCTAGAATAATTCTTTATGATTAACCTATATCTAAATTTTATAAATGCAAGTGAACATTTTCCAAAAATTGCATGTCTGCCTTATGAAAAAATATACATCACATATTGTCAGATACACAATGTAACACTGAGTTACTTACCTGTTTTTGTTGTCTGCAATGTTGAGTTTTCCCCATTACACCTAACAAACACAGCATACACACTAGCACTAACTAAGTTTTCTAAAGTCACATTTCTTTTACTCTGGGGAACAGAATACATGTAGGTCAACTGTTGGTAATCCCCTTTTCCTTTATTCTTATAAAATAGATCACAGTATAAGGTTCCATGTATTGTAGGTGATACCACCAAAGTCACTCTAATACCTGGGTTACCATTCTGGCTGCAAATGCTCAATAATTTCAAAGTTACATTTGGAATCCTGGCGCCATAAACTGCCACTATCCACAACCCTGTAACATTTATATCAATATAAATCAACATAACACTACATAATCTTGTGGATTGTTTTAATACATAATTAAAATTTTAACCTTTATCATTATATATACATGTATATAAATACTAGAGTTAATTAAGAAAAATGTATTTTAACACACTCAGGGGCTTAACTTACCCCACCTTAGTGTGTATAAATGCATGATATATACACATTTGGGGGGTGGGGCCAGTCTGTACCTAGTCCCTATGCATACATATGCGCTAATTAGGTATAAAAATACCTATGCTTCTGCTTACCATACCAACCCTAATTTGTAGCACCAGTACCCTAAAGTTTTTTGGTAATTTTCAGACAAACACTTCTAGCCGTCTCCATTTAACCTACATGTACATAAAAACTTGAAAGTAAAATAAAAAGTGTTGCCTACAATGTACATGTATATAATATCTACATGTAGCCTAATTTTTTGCACCCGTTAAGAGAAACACAGGTATTTATTTTGGCCTATGAATTTTCCAAAGTTATTAGCATTTTTCAAAATTTCAAAACAATGTTAATTCAAATGTCCTAATTTAAAGCACACGTAATTGTTTCTGAGCTTATTTCAATACGTACATGTATATGAGACACATTTCTCATTTCCTATGCACTTTAACATACATTGTAAGTTGTATTGGTTGAAATACATAAAATAGGTTTTGTTATAGATATTCATGTAGCTTACTGACTGACAAGACTGCAAACAAAATAATTCTGTGTTATCTGTTAGTAATTATTTCTCGAATGGTTCAATATAAGAAATGTACAGTTCATAGTGATAGTTACAAATCCAGACAAGTCTTACAACAAGGAGCTTGAAATAATACACAGTAGCAAACAATTGCCAGGTAAGGCATATGCATACATGGTACACGTTCCCAAGAGATAGTGGACCTAATTATATATAAATTGGGATTTATATCTCTTAAACATATTACATACATAATTAGATATTTCAGAAATTAAACAACACTTCTATTCTTCTTCCAGTTATAATAAATGCAGTAATGTTGGTAAATGCATGTATATGTAATTGTCCCAATGTCAGTGTATGTGTGTGCACCTGCTAAAATGCTCAATACTCAAAAACATTCAAATGCATACTTGCAATTGTCAGCTTTGAAAAAATCATAATGGGAGATTTGTATGTTTCATTCGAGAAGATCATAGAAATGATAGGGAATATAAAACGATATTGAGTTTCCTGGGGGAGATGATGTGCGAGGGGCCAGAATCTTAGTGCAAAATAATTAGTCTCACTGTTAATAGGGAGACTTAGCTTAAGCTTGCAATAAGCAGGTACAGTTTATGCAAGTGAAATACTCTTTGACATGCAATATAATATGTACATATTTTTAATTAGCAAAATTTGATACAATAAACTTAAGAGAGGTAGAGCAAGGATATAAGCTTGTCAAATAACACCAAGTTTTATCTGACTGAATTTGAATTAATCACATTATATATATCATGTGAAAAGGAAAATCAACTACATGCACATACAACATAGCCAGAATGCAGCAATATACATTTATAGCCTTTTGATGAGGTCGATGCAGAGATCTAAAGATTTTTGAAGGACATATCAACTGAGGAAGAATAGCTGATCACCCGAATCTCTGTAAACTGTGATATTGATTTTGATAGGTACATGGCTTTATTGACCTCAATCTGATTAAAACCAGATCTTACTTGCTCCCATTATTTTGCATGTCACAGGGTAGATCTGACGAACACCATAGAAGAGGTCGTTACCATGACCTTTCCCAGCAGCCAATTAGCGAAGCGCCAACAGTGTCTCATGTGTGTTTCAAACAATTAATTACATGTACGTGACAACCACTATAAACAAAATGGCTTGAAAATGTAGACAAATGGTCCCAACACCTCCCGTAGAGCATACTGTAGAAGTAACATTTGTGTACATTATGGAATTTCATTAATTTAAAAAGTATTGTGCAATATTTTTTTATCATTGCTTCGTAGGTATATATAGTCAAGGTAGCCATTATGATATTTGATCCAAACGCTCATGTAGAAGGCAATTTTGATTGGTTTGAATATCTCATAAATGTTCATAGATGTTCGTGATTCATCATCAGGTTATTTACCAGGGCAGCATCACAAATAACCTGGCGATGAATCTCAAAAGATATTAACATGTATGATACATATATATACATTAAGAATCCCATATATATATCATGTCAACCGGTTAAACAGCTAGTAGGTCAGTGGTGGAGTGTTCACTTAGTGTTCTGGTATGTGGGGGTTTGATTCCTGGCCACGTAAAACTAAGATGTTAAAAAAAAATATTCACTCCCTGCTAAGCGCTCAACATTTCTGGGACTGGTTGACTCTACTGCAGTAGCTGTGTCAGGAATCAATGTGACCAATCGTGATTGAAGCATCATATCAATGTGTCTGATATTTCAGTGAGACAGAACTATAAAGTCAACATCAGAGTGTACTGTCAAGAGTAGATGCTGTCTCAATATGACCTAAAAATGAGTTGAAGGGATAAAACCACATCATGACATCAATCAGTTATTTATAAGGTTGCATTACATTAGTCGACTGATCAACATACCTATGCTCATGCAATATGTCAACAAGCGTGACAACGTCATATTCAACGTGATAAGTTGGCGGACTGATCATCGATATGCCTGGCTACAGACGATCAGGCAACTTGAGGGCCACTGAAACTGTCAAATGTCATACAAGAAATGGCATGTTTTTGATGATCAGCTGATGATAACGTGTTATTTCTACCCGTCTTCCTCTGTTCTCGGTAAATTCTGCATTTAAAGATAACACATTTCTATTAGCATAGGTTTTGATCTCAATCTATTGTGAAATTAACAGGAAACATCTTTTTTGTCGAGATGCGTCGTTCGATTTTGATCACGCCATAGCACCTGCGGACGTTTCTACTGTCATCTTAGAGTTTGAGGCAACGATCGAGGATTTCCGAATCATTCATTGTTTACATCCGGTCAGGGTTGAAGTTGCAGGACGAGTGTGTGTATGCTTTGCCCTTGATTGACTTGAGGTCTTCTGTTCATTTATATCTGTGTATTGAAAAAAACGAAAAATTTAGAAGCATATATCCATGGAATACGAATATTTCAGAACTTATCTAATTTTAACAATGCAATTTGTTATTTTCCAAAGACGTCCTAGTGCCATGTAAAATTATTGTTGCACGAGAAAATTTTAGGGAAGGGAGATAACTCATAATTGATAATTACTCTCTGCTGACATTGTGATTCTAGAACTAGATCTAGCATACTCATGAAATTTTAATACTAAATATTGAAAGTTCCTGGCATACTAGATCTATATTGATTTTATGTATGAATTATGTCTGACATCATTCCCCATTTCTTCTTAAAGTAAATTAACAGATCTACAGTCCGAGACAATAGCTATCATCAGGATGCCGTGCATGATTTATAGTATCACGATCACTCTTTCTGTGCTCAACACATGCCCTGAAAAGATTTAAAGATGCATTTGTAAAATTCAGATGTCGGGCTTTGATCCTCCAACACTAAACGTAATTGTCAACATTGACAGTAGTCCTGTTCAGACCGCTCCGGTATATTCACCCACTGTGGATGAATATACCAGAGCGGCTTGTACAGGACTACATTGGCAGAGTCTAGTATGATGAAGAAGAAGTAGAAGAAGAACAAGAACAAATTTTGAAAGATGTTACTTCACTATCATAATTTTAATCCTCTAAAAGTTGCAATAGTGTGAATTTTTCTTCTTTTTCTATTTATTACACTTGGTAGTTTACAATGACATCAATTGTGTGGGTGCAAATGAAAACAAAACATAATCTCTTAATAAAAAAAAATATACATTCATGTTCATATAGATCTACATGTATTTTTTCAAGCCCGTAGAAAGATGGGACATATTATATTATCATGTTTGTTGGTGGGCACTTATGTTAGGCACACAGTTTCCGCTCAATATCTGATTTATTTCAAACTTCATGACAAGGTTTATTACCATAAAAGTTTGGACAAGTTGATTAATATCTAGTATTATTATAAGACTGCCAGTAGTGATATTCCGATAATCGAAATTATTTTATAAATTAAAACTTTACAAAATCTGCTACTTATTTCATTGTCTTTGAGTGTTTTGTTCGCCAGGTGTGTTGACGAAGCATGCCTGGCGCATGTTCCATGTTCTCTGGCTATTTACCTTAGGTAAAGTTAGCTGCACATGTACACATGTACAGTACATGCAGAAGTTTCCTATTTTCTCCACAAAGTGCAAACCAAATCGAGCATATAGTCCTTGTGGACTATGTCTAGGTTTCCTGAATATGACAAAATACGACATTTAGTTACTCTTTTAGATTTGCACACAGAATTATCTCAACTATGACAGTATTATTTGCTAAAAAAAATAGTAAGAAGCATATTGTGTCGGCGGATTTAGACGACAGAACTGCCCATACATGACGCGATTCAAAACTTACTTTAACAACTGCAAGTCTAGTTGAAAATTTAGAGCATTCAGCATAAAATATGTTAAATATATCGTCTAATTTAATATCATCTTCTAAATATGTAAATATATGAGCAGGCAGAGTTTTACAAATGTGTATGATATGTTCAACATTTCCAAAAAAAAAAATACAGTTCAGGAGCAAGGACCACTTTACTGGATATACATAGATCTACTTTAACTGCATGTAAAACATGCCAAAAACAATGCATGGCATTATTTCTAACTATGACAGTACAGAATACATCAATATTGCACATATTCCAAATAAATTTTCAAAATTTTTGATATTCCGATTTCTTCCATTAATCGATTATGATTTCTCTTCCGATTACACTTGCTGCCAGTGAGTGAGTGAGGCCTGGTCCCGACTGGACAAAAGATGTCATGTGCTGAGTCAATATATTGTGATATTGACCATTAGAAAGTAGAAGGAAGGGAATACAGATTGTTCAAATGAAGGGGCTAGGCCCCTGGGGGGCACCGCTAGGGGGCCAAAAAGGGGAAAATTTAAAAAAAAAGTTCAAAAATCTTCTTCTCCTTGAGGGCCTTGAGCTTAATGCTTGTGTATCATATATCTCATCAGAAGGGATTACACACACAATTTTTTTAAGGCCTGATCTTGGGGTAGTGAGTAGGTAGCAATTTAAGTGACATAATCATATGATCAAAGTTCAATGTAGCAAATATGTGAAATTTCATATTTTTGAATTTGATCTCCATAACACAAAACCCATTTGACCAGACTTAACGGAAAGTATCACTAGGTGTAGACTATTTTAGTTTAAGGATTTATAATATGATGCCCGCCTTAGTTGTTAAGGTATGCATACCTTTGCACATGTCATGCATCATTGGGGCATGGGTAATTACATTAGTTAAGGCATAAACAGCCTGACCCTGGTGTAAAAAATAGTTATTGCAGTAGAGGAGTCAAATACCAAATGAAATTATAGTGATTTTGCATCCAGATGAAGGTGAAAACCAAATGATTTTAAGATCTAAGGGCCTTTTGTTATACATGTACATGACGTTTAGCATGTGCACATATAAATACAGGGTGTTATTGAGTTATCTCCCTTGACCATCTTAGTAAAGATGTCACAACACTGCATGATGTAATTGAAAATATAAGTTGTTAAAATCTAATAGCAATATCAAGTTTTGCCTTTAAAAACATTTGAGCTTCATTTCAGATCTTTGATTTGGTAAAGTATTAAACAAGTCATCATGGGGTCCATAGTTGGGAAAGCTATGGATGAAAATATGAAAAAACAACAAGAATTCATGCAGAAAAATCAAGTTGTGATGGCAAGTAATGAATTGATAACAAAATATTTCTCTCACAATTGACTCTTGAATAGTAACCTCATAGTTATTACGATTTGCATCTAAATTTCAGCGTCTGACTTGTATGTTTCCATGAATTTTTAACTCAACTTTCATGATCTATACTAAAATTGATGTAAAAGATGCATTATTTGTTAGAAATAAAATAAAATAGAATATTGCTGAGTGTTTCGATAGAAAGCCTCAAGTACGGGCTAAGAATATGTTGAATTTTGCAATAAAGTGTATATCATTCACAAAAATATACTTGGTATATGAAATACAGAACTGTAAATTCATTTCTAAACAATTGAATTTTAGCTTGAGAGACAACTACAGATGCAAAACCAGATGAGAGAAAGAATGATGGCTGTACAGGTTGCTAGGTCTCGAGACATGTTCCACTTTTACCTTGCATTTTATTCATTTGCATTTGTAGGGAGTGTTTTAGGGTATGTATTCAATCTAGAATAGGCACTTTCATGGTTGTCTAAACTAAAATTGGCAAAAGAAATGACAAGACAATACATGTGTGCTGCAAAAATGTTACAATAGAAAAATACAGATATTTTTATTTGCAGTAAATGTGAAAATAATGTTAATCAGTAGTTATTTACTTGCATCAGATTTCCAATTACTGCCAGGAGAGACATCATGATCATAGTCTTGTTAATAGTATAAATTGCTTCTTTAATTGTTATCAAAAGAAGATGTTGAGATATTTATATATTGACCCTTATCCAGCTTGTCCAATGCATTAACTGATCACAACTTAATTCCCAACATACGTACATCTTAAATCATAATGGAAATTCCAGTAGTACACTTTCTCACAAGAAAAGAATTATTAATTATTTGTGTTTCTCAAGTTTCCAAAAAGCAATAAACTTGAAAGATATTACCACTTTAAATCATAATGGAAATTAAATTTTTTTAATTTGATATGACCGGCTTAGATGTAAAGGCATGAAATCATAACATTGATGCTCCAGAAGTTATATAATTGTATTCAAATAAAAAGGGGGTCCAAAATGAAACTTTGTTTCTATTAGGCAATTAATGCATTGATTTATCATGAAATATAAAAACCATTCCAAAGTAACAAAAGACTTTGGCTAGGATATGATAGCAGAAAACATCATTGACATTTAAACAATAAACAAGACTAGGAGTAGTTAATTTTTTACTATGACATTAATCATTTTATAGTTCATCAAATAAATGGAAAAATATGAATGTTTTATTGTTTTTACCAAAGGAAAATGGGAAACATAGTAGAATTAAATTAATTAAATGTAAATCAAATTTATGTCGTTAACATTTTTTTGTTGTACATTGTATGCTTGTCTTTAGCCACCCTGACACTTGCAAAAAGACAGAGGTGGCATGAAAACACCCACATTGTGGCATGCCAATGAAGGAACTATTCATGAAATTCTGCTTGGAGCTATGTGTAAAGTGCATGAGTGCAAGGCCGTGGTCGGAATATTTGAAACTTTTTTTGAGTTGTCACAACATCCTTTTTGTGCCATCGACGTGGCTAATGGGCAAATTATGCGCAATTTATGCACAACTATTGCGGGTCAATAAGTGGGAATTTTGACAATGTAAAATACACATTGGCACGCATAGTTTGTGCAATATGTTTGAAAAGGCACGAAGAATGTGTGACATCAACACAACCTATGAACACATAGTGCATACCCTTGGCATAATGATGATTGCCATGGCGTGACAAAAATTGATGTAAGTGTCAGGGTGGCTTTAGGTTGAGCATATTATATATGCCGTGGAGTTGTATGTCTGTCCCTCTATTAACTTTCATAACAGAGTTTGTAATCAAGAACACATACAGTTTTGAGTGAATGCATGTTTCTGAAACTTTGTACAGATAATGCCAGGCACATTGAAGATGTGCACTTCCTATTATTGAGGATGTTTATGAATGTTTGGTAGATTAACCATGTGTTGAACTATGTATATATATATATAACTTTTACATTTTGAGAGTGCCAAAATTGGGTTATCAAGAACACCTACAGTTCTTACTTCTCCTTTTAAATTTTTGGACATATTGAAGATGTGCTCCTGGTCTAGATTTACTATTACATGTACTCCTATAATATAAGAGGCTGCTTAATGTTTACTCTGGATTTGTCAAAAGTATCTCGCTGTCGTTAACCTCTAACATTGTTGGAGTAGATTTGGTATATATGTATTTAACTATGTTAGTAAATTTTTTTTGCTGCAATTATGTATTGAATCATGGAACTAAATTTCTGTAATCAAGAGAATGCAATGATCATTTTAAGAAAAATATCATGATCAAGTAAACCCTTTTATTACTTTTTTAAAGCAATATTTCAGTGATTTCACCATCAACAGTAATGTCCTCCTGCATGACTTGCACTGCCTTGTTTGTCACCTGTCTCATGGTGAACATTTGATTTGAGTCGACAAAGCAATATCATCCGGGTCGGTTAGAAAAATCAGTGATAAAAACTTATAATTTCTTACTTTCAGATTTAATCAAACAAAGAAACCTGGAGCAATTGTACCTTTGGTGCCTCTCACATTCATCTTACTTTACCAGGGTGATGCAGCATATGGCAGTAAGATTGTGAGAATAATTGGTATGTTCCAAGTGACTTTAAACTAGTCTTAGTCAATCTGGACCGAAGGTCCAAAGTAGACTTTTCTCATACATTTGTACAAATCCTATCCCTCATCTGTCATTTCCTTTTCACATTTTTGACTTCTTCTCCAAAAACCACTGGGTCAATTTCATCCAAACTTAGTAGGATGTATCCCTAAGGGAAGGGGATTCAGATTTGTTCAAATGAAGGGGACTTGGCGCCACTTTGGGGCCCAATAGGAAAATTTGACAACGATTCAAAAATCTTCTTCTAAAAAACCAGAAAGTCTAGAGCTTAATGCTTTCGTATGTAGTAACTATAGGGCATTGAGAACCAAGTTTTTTATTTCAAGGCATTGGGGTCAAGGTTCAGCACTGTAGTAAATGTATTAACTTTGAACATTTATGACTTCTTGTCCAAAACTGGGCTAATTTCATCCAAACTTAGTAGGAAGTATCCTTAGGGGAAGGGGATTTAGAATTATTCAAATGAAGGGGCTTGGTGCCAAAAGTGGTGAAATTTGACTAAATTTCAAAATTCTTCTAATAAACAAAGTCTAGAGCTTAATGCTTTGGTATGCGGTAATTAGCTTAAGGGCATGGAGAATCAAGTTTGTTTAAGGCTTGACCTTGGGGTCAAAAATAGGTAACACGTTTTTGAGTCAAAGTTCAACACTATGGCAAATACACGCATATTGGTTTTCACATTTTCTTGTCCAAAACTACTGGACCAATTTCATCCAATCTTGGTAGAAGGCATCTTTGTGAGAAGAGGGTTCAAAATTGTTCAAATGATAGGGCTTGACCCGCAGGGGGCGCCACTATGGTGACAAAAGTGGGAAAATTTGACAAAATTTCAATCTTCTAATAAACAAGAAGGCCTGGAGCAATTAATGCTTTTATAACAAAAAGGGGTCAAAATTTGACAACATTTCAAAATTTCTTTTAAACTCGAAGTCCTACAGCTTATAATGCTTGCATATATAGTAACCATGGGGCATGGAGAACCAAGTTTGTTCAAGGCATAACCCTGGAGTCAAAAATTATGTTGCACATTTTTAAGTCAAATTTCAACACTATAGCATATGTGTTAACTTATCACATTTATTACTTCTTGTCCAAAATCATTGGACCCATTTCAACTGTTGGCATGGTATGAAACATCTCTAGAGGAAGAGGGTTCTGATTTGTTCAAATGATGGGGGATTGGTGTCCAGTGGGCACCACAAGCCAAGGACCAAAAATGGGAAAATGTTTTATAAAAATTCCGAATCTCCTAGTTATTAGCTTGAAGGCCCAGAACTTAGTTATTGCATATGTAATTACCTTGGGACATGGAGAACCAAGTTTGTTCAATGCATGACTCTGGGGTCAAAAGTATTCAAATGCAAAAATATTATCTTTAGGCCTGTTTAATCCAGATGGACCTGAAGGCCCAGTAATACACTATTATTTTTAGGTCACCTGAGCCAAAGGCTCAAGTGACCTATTGCGATCAGTCTTTGTCTGTCATCCGTCGTCCGTAAACTTTACATTTTGAACTTAAACTCAAATACTACTAATAAGATTTCAGTAAAACTTCATAGGAATGTTCAGTACAAGCTCCTGACCAAGTGTTGTTATTTTTTGGGTCCGTCGGACATCTAAAACGGCCACTGGCGGCCATTTTGAAAATCTGTTTTTCGAAAAACAGTTATTGCCAATTATCTTAGAAATGGTAGACTT
>JAUMGZ010170224.1:0-10189 GCA_032359645.1 Pododesmus macrochisma | reverse complement strand
CAAAAAGAATACTGCAAAACAGTACATAATACACCCAGGTGTGTATAAAAATGTGACAAGTTAACATATTTGCTATAATATTGAACAGTGACCCCCTAATCATGTAACCTATTTTGACCCAGACTGATGCCTGGAAGAAACTTGGTTCGCTGTGTCCTGAGATAACTAAATATGCAAGCATAAAACCATATGTTCTTATAATTATGAAACAAAGAGATGGCCAACAGTAAGGAACAGTAAGGAATAGAGATTGTTTTTGTCTCCCCTTATTAGCCAATATGCATTCATATTTGCTGGTTTTTACAGCCCAGACAAAATATTACTGAAAAGTGTGCACTTATTTTACCTTTGACCTTGACAGATCAAGGTCATAGTGTCTTGCACATCTTCTGTTAATGATGCAGGTTACTGCCAGATTCATCAATATATAGATCTTCAAGGTTTAAAAATTATGGCCTGGAATAGATGTTACTGAAAAGGTTGCACTTATCTGACCTTTCATCTTGATGGCAAGGTCACAGTACCCTAATTGCAGTGCCCTGCGCATTTTCTGTTGTTGATGCAGGTATCCTGCAAGATTCACCAAGATATCTTGTATGGTTTAAAAGTTATAGCCTGGATAAGATGTTACTGAAATGTTTGCACTTATATAATTATTTTACCTTTGACCTTGAGGTCAAGGTCATAATGCCCTAATTACAATGCACTGCATATCTTCTGTTGGTGATGCAGGTATATACTTCAAGTTTCATAAAGATGTATGTATCAGTTTAAAAGTTATATGGCCTGGACAAGATGTTACTGAAAAGTCTTATTTGACCGTTGACCTTGAGGTCAAGGTCACATTGTCCTATGGGTTCATCAAGATATCTTTAACAAGTTTAAAAGTTATGACCAGGACAAGAAATTATTATTAGAAGAAGAACCAGAGGAAGAACTGGGGGAAAACAATATCTATGCCTCCCTTCATTCGAAGGGGAGACATAATATTAGTTATGATATTAATATTGATATTATGTAGATCTAGAAGACATTTATATCTCAAGGTTTTCTGTTCAGGGCCGTTGCATCTTCAGCAAACCTATATGCTACATCTGCAGGTTTATAACTGCTTAAAGCTTAAGGTAGATTGCATGAATACACATACTCTCTATTCACGTCTAGTTTTCGAAATAAAGAATCTTGAGTCTTGAATCTACTAATGGATAAAGCTGAGAAACTGGTGCATGCATGTATCTTTAAATAATATTTAATTTAATCACTATGTATAGTTCTAAATATATAAATATATTTAGTTCGAATGAAATTCGAATTACATGTTATTACTAAATGTAGGCAAACCATATTTACCTTAGATGTATTTCCCGCAAAAAAAGTGTTCTGCTGCAGAGGCAGGGATTTAGAGGCAGGAGTTAACGCATTGCCACGCATATTTCAATTCTTATCTTGAGCAGCCACACATTCACCTGTACTAATAGTTTTTTTTTATTTAATCGAAATTTATTAACAAGAGGCTGTATGTAACTAGAATTTGCTAAATACATTAGTAAAAACGAATATTTCCTAGCACGTCTCCGATGTTGAGTTATCTCTCTTTGTTGTGGAACTCTTCGGTCAATCAAAATGTTCCAGCCACAGTAGAGACTGCCATGCCTCAGATGACAGTTGACACGCAACTGGTGTTAGTCGTTAATACTTATGTTGAACCGTTATATCTTGCACATACTTAATGTTGTTTAAATTGGGTCTAAAAAATCAATGCTGTTTAAATTGTGTCGTGAATCACAAAGCTGGAGGCTGCGTTAGACCTCGTGAATCACAAAGCTGAAGAGTTTTGGAGACTGCGTTAGACCTGCCACTCTGGCACTCCACTTTGTCAATGCCAGCATCTTATCATGTCACTCAAATGAAAAAAATTTGCAAATGTAAGTATTCTTTTTTATGATTCTAGAATTATGTCAGTGTTTCCCAACCAGACGTTTATGAATGGTATCAAATTAGCTTGTTAGAAATGCAGTTTTGAAACTCTGTCTCTGTTAATGAAATTTTAAACAGGTATTTTAAAAAAAACAAACCATTTTCTATAACTAAATTTACTTGAAAAACGATTTTTTTAGATTCCTGTCCTATAACATCAGACTCTGCGGTTTGTTTTTTGAATTGTATCTGTTGTATACAGTGTACTATGTACATATTCTGGACTGCCAATAGGCATTATGCATGCTTAATTTATTGTACCCTCATGATCACTTCACTCCAAATGGTTGTCGCCTTGTCCACAGACTGGCCCTTTGCATATATTCCAACTCTTGCCGTGGGCAAGAACACACCTCATGATCATAATAGATGTTAAATACACACCAGTATTAAAATGTAACAGTCATGTGGTAATATGTTTGTTATTGCTGATGCTTCATTTAAATAAAATTAATCTGTTTCCTATTGAATGAGTTTGTTACAGTTTTTCACATGTGGATTTATATGCATTCAGTGACTTTAATTTGTTATGACCTCTTTATTCATCTGCTCTAATTTGACACTGGTGTTACATTGTATATGTCAACTCATAAATGTACTACAAAACCAGTGTTAGACACCTCTCTGGTGGCAAACATGATGTTGTCTTGTTATATAGAAATATAATATATATTTTGACATATTGTGATGGGCTGTATATTGTTGGTTGGTTTTATTTGGGTTTTATGTCCCTTAAACTCATGTCTAGATCACATCAAGAAGGTGTCTTCTTATGAGTGTGCCAGGACGGCAACTTTATAGTGCTTTCTCACTGAGATATTACTCCACAGACATAATAACATGATATTTCACTCAGTCACATTATCCTGACATATTGTGATGGGCTGTATATTGTTGGTTGGTTTTATTTGGGTTTTATGTCCCTTAAACTCATGTCTAGATCGCATCAAGAAGGTGTCTTCTTATGAGTGTGCAAGGACGGCGACTTTATAGTGCTATCTTACTGAGATATTACTCCACAGACATAATAACATGATACTTCACTCAGTCACATTATCCTGACACCTAAGCCAATTGCAGTCCTGTTTAGCAGGGACAGAGAAGATTACCTAATTTTAAAGTCTTATGTTTGATGTGGCCAGAATTTGAACACACAGTGAATACTCTACCAATGACCTACAGGACTGTAAATATGACAGGTATATATGCATGTGTATGTCACCCATCAGTGGAGTACACATTGATTAATGAAGGAGACGAAGAAGACAAGTGTGATTTTGCTTACAGCACACACACTTTCTTGGAACCTTTAATTTACATCTATACTTCTACATCAAAATGATTTTAATTTGAATTAAACATGATTTTAACTTTGAATCCATCAAGTAGTTGACTGATGCAAAATTCCATTGAAATTATGATTAAATAAAGATTCTGTAATATTCAATAAATTTGATCTAATTATACCCCCGCAACTTCAACTCAGTCTGTCCACTTGATGTCCATCTGTCTGTAGACACAACTTTGTATAACTACTCTTCCTAAACTACTACACGGATTTAAACAGCATTTGCTATGCTTTATCCTTACACTCTGCTTAAGTGTGAAATCTGTATGAATTTGAATTACCTCCCTTTTTAACAAAGGTATGGCCCCTTATTAAAAATCTTTGTGCAATTACTCCACCTAAACTACTGCACTGATTTAAATAGTACTTGCTATGATTTATTCCTACATTCATGTACACCCTGCAGATATTGGTAAGCTATATATATAGTTTTGAGTTACATCCCTTTTTAACAAATATATAGGCCTTTATCAATAAACCTTTGTGCAGCTACATTTGTACTCTTCCTTCGTAAATACTGCACTGATTAAAAGGGTACTTATTTAGAATTGCTATGATTTATCGCTACATTCTGCAGATGTGGGTAATCACTATAGAATTGATTTATATCCCTTTATTTACAAAATGATCCCTGTTCATTTGACTTTAGACACAACTTTGTTGAACTACTCCCCCTAATCTATTACACTAAAATTCAATGGCTCTAGGTATGCATTCTGTTATTTTTCAGTGAACTTTTTTCTAACTTGTTGTGCCATACCTTTACCTCCTGCAGTTTTGCCCACTATCATGATTCTGTATTTGAAGAGTTATGCCCCAATTTTAGGAATTGTGGAAAACTTGTTTATATGGATATATTATAGACATTATTGTCGGTATGCCTTCAACTATTTATCAGCAGTTTTATTTAAACTTCAGTGATGTGACCATCATGCGCTCTCAATTTGTGCACCTGTGCATACTTTTTCAATCCAGCTATTTTGTGGGAGTTATGCCCTTTTAACCAAATTGTTATTACTTTTTAGTCCATCAAGGTGGACTTTTCTCATACAAATCCTGTCCTTCGTCTATCCGTCTTTAACTTTTGCTTTAAATGACATCTCCTCTGAAACAACTGGGCAGATTTCAACCAAATTTGGCAGGAAGCATCCTTAGGGGTAGGGGTTTCAAGATTGTACAAATGAAGGACCTAACACACCCCCTCCCCCCAATTAATGTGGACCTAAAATATATTATGCACTGCCAGGCATGTACTTCAGCAATCCACTTAATCGGCAGCTCATATCAAGTTGGGATGGGGAATTACAATGGAGGTCCCATGTCTCTATGTTTTTTATTTGGGGTTTAGTGTCCCTTTAACTCATTTTAGGTTACATACAGAAGGTGTCTGCTTGCGACATTGCACACCTATGGCAACTTTATAGTGCTGTCTCACTGAAATATCACGCTGCAGACACATTGACATGATGCTTCACTCGGTCACATTATACTGACACTGAGCAAACCAGTCCTTCTCCTACCAATTAATGCTATGTGTAAAGCAGGGAGCAAGAAGTGTGTCCAATTTTAATGTCTTGGGATATGGCGCCACCAGGATTTGAACCAGGGATCGCAGATTCTCTTCAACAGTGTACTGACACGAGGCGTTCATGCAAACCACTCGACCACCGCGCCAGTTGTAATTAAAAGAACTCATCCTTTATATATATATGAGCCACATATAGCTGGTACAAACATCTAATAGCTTTCAAAACCAGTAGCTGTAATCAACAATGTACTCATCTTGTTGATATTGTATTGTGGAGGTTGGGCATATTTTCATGTACAAAATGTACTGTTTAATTACATGTAGTCACTAATGGAGGTTACCTGTACTAGTTGTATGGGATGGTAGTCTTTAAGTGCACACTGAATATGGCAATGCTCTTCACTAGTTAATCTTTGTGTCAGTGTTGAATATCAATAGGACCAATATGTCATTAGTGAACACTCGAGATGACAATACTTTTGTGTCCTTCGTCTAATAATTAGGTGATCATTGTCTCGGCTAGTGATGAATATGTCATTAACTGGGAATTAAAGAATTTAACTCAAGTGCTGTGTCCAGGGCAAAGACATATACATATATATATATAATATATATATTTACATATAATTTAATATTGTTGTTGATGTTTAATTTAATATGGACATATTTTAAATATGCTATCAGCAAAAGTTTTGCGACACTTAGACACTTAAAAATAATTATTTGACGTTGTTTTAATTAGACTTGCATTTTTGTTGTTAACAGGCTACTTGGGGAAAATGTTTAAAGTAGACAAGTTTTGATACATTGTATATGTACAGGATCACTAATTAACAACAACAGGTTCAAAACAACAGTTACACTGAATGTAAGTTGTGTATATCAAAGACTTAAAAGTGACATCTCTGAAGGAAATGTAATTAATTAATGAAGAAAATGTGTGTGTGTGTGTGTGTGTGTGTGTCATTAATACTCATGCAGACACTTGTTTTTATTCATTTTCAAGTATGATGTATTTAATTTTTTTCCCTCTAACTTGATATTTCTCGATGTGCTGTCATGTTGTTTAATGTTCATTCTTCCTCTATACACAAGCAAATATATATATTTAAGGTTTCATAGTCCACTATTTCTCAATTAACATACAAAGATTGAATTACATTTGTGTCCATTGTTGAGGTATGAATTTACCAGAGTGCATTTAAATTAATAAACAGCAATTTTTAGTAGGTGAAAAAATTTACATTTGGTCTGGTGATTGATATCATATATACAATGTACATTTACCTTGATGAAACATTCCAACATGAAACTCAACTGTATTTATATAATGTTACTCATATAAATTTACAAATTTAAACAAAAGAAGCTTTATTTTACTTCATAATTTAAGGATCTGTCACTTGTATTAACAACCAAATGTCTGAATAGGAAATGCCTTAAAATATATATTACCAACCGATCCATTTTTGAAAATTTCTTACAAGTTTTTGTGTCAGGTTTTAGATGCTATATATCAAATTTGCTTCTTTGAGGGTTTGAAACCCAATATATATGCTTTATAATGAGCCTTTTATGTTTAGTTACTGTGTTAATACAGTTGTATGGTCATATTTAGATGATCATTAGACATGTATACAAAATTATACCAAAAAAAAGTCTCCTACCGTAATTTTTATTTCGCTCATGTAACATTGTAACATTAGACAGACATATTTTTCTTGGTGTAATTGCCACAGGTAATCTACATCTTTATAGGAGTATTAAAGCATATAGTTATATATATTTCAAGTAGCTTTCATGTAGAAGAAAGTGTAAATTGTCAAACATTGCATGAAAATAATGTTTTTAAATGTATTGGTTAAAAAGCTATGTCTGTGTCAAACATCCGTGAAGATAATATCTGTATGTTAGTTTAAAGGCTACATCTGTAGTTTACATCTGTCAGATCAGTTTTACAAAATATTTCACACTGGAATTGATTGTTGACTTTTTATCTTCAGCAGTAGGAGGACACCTGTTGTAGCAGTCAGCAGTAGGAGGACACCTGTTGTAGCGGTTGATGGTGACACAAGAATCTATGATGGCACATTCAGCAGCTTCAAAGTATTTCATTAATGCAGTCAAGTATTAATATACTGTAACTCATTCATCTGACTGAGCAGGTCTGCCACAGTAGATTATATGCCAGAGGATACCATCAGAGAACCTTGTGATTAGCAAGTTTTACTGCATCATATTCTAATGTGAAAGTTCAATATATATAGATGTTCAAATGAGTAATAGAGTAGATCTGAACATACTTCATTGTTTGTTGTGTTCCTATTTACCTGATATTGTTCTCTTGTGATGTATTGATATAGGTATAAAAACTTAATAACAGGTAATATTACATAGATCTTCTTCGTGTGCATCAATACTTTATGTATTTCATATGTAAACCTTTCATTAGGAGTTTTCATCAGATGAATACATGTTGCTTACAAACTGTGCAAGGTATCAGTGTCTAGTACAACTGTATTGAGAGGTTGGAACATTTCTGTGTTCAGTGGGGCTATTTTTCATGAATAGAAGGTTTAGAATGGCTATGAGACGTAAACAGTGGTTAGTGTGGATAGGAGGGGTGGTTTTTATGTACTTCATGTATAGATTTATGAGCTGTGAGAAAGGACCTACAGCTTACATGGTACCAAGTGAACAAGTGAAGTACATCTACGATCACAATCAGAAGGCCATTCCTTACGACAGAAACATGCCTATGATATTTATTGGTGGAATGCCTCGCAGTGGCACAACTTTGATGAGGGTAATGTTGGACGCACATCCAGATGTACGATGTGGCGAAGAAACAAGGGTCATTCCCAGAATTCTTGGAATGAGGTCACATTGGGATAAATCAGAACTTGAAAGGAAGCGGCTAAATGAAGCAGGTATTACTAGTGATGTCATAGATTCAGCTATTTCTGCATTTGTGTTGGAGATTATAGCAAAACATGGTGACGCGGCACCAAGACTCTGCAACAAAGATCCCTTCACTCTCAAATCAAGTGTGTATCTTAACAAACTATTTCCAGGCTCTAAATTTTTATTTATGATTCGGGATGGCAGAGCGGTGGTTCATTCTATTATATCCAGGAAAGTAACTATCACTGGTTTTGACTTAAAAAGTTACAAAAACTGTTTGAAGAAGTGGAACCAAGCAATGGAGTCGATGTATGCTCAGTGCTTACAGGTGGGCTCTGGTAGATGTATGCCAGTTTACTATGAACAATTAGCTCTGCAGCCAAAGGTATGGATGGAAAGAATTTTAGAGTTTTTAGAGATACCATGGAACTCATCAGTACTTCATCATGAAGACTTTGTAGGAAAACCAGGTGGAATATCTTTATCAAGGCAAGTACAATACTTCTTCATCCGTAGTGCTCTAAAATATAAGCTTGCTCTATATATATGGTCAAAACTGAACTCTAACCTTACTCTATACATTTTGTATATAATATATGGTCAAAACTGATCTCTTAGTTTGCTCTATAAAAGAAGGTCAAAACTGAATTCTAAGTTAAGCTCTATAATATATGGTCAAAACTGATCTCCATGTTTGCTCTATAATATATGGTCAAAACTGATCTCTAAGTTGAGCTCTATAAAAGAAAGTCAAGACTGATCTCTAAGTTAAGCTCTATAAAAGAAGGTCAAAACTGATCTCTAAGTTAAGCTCTATAATATATGGTCAAAACTGAATTCTAAGTTTGCTCTATAAAAGATCGTCAAAACTGATCTCTATGTTTGCTTTATAATATATGGACAAAACTGATCTCTACGTTTGCTCTATAAAAGAAAGTCAAAACTGATCTCTAAGTTATAAATTTAAGTTAAGCTCTATAAAAGAAAGTCAAAACTGATCTCTAAGTTATAAAGCTCTATAAAAGAAAGTCAAAACTGATCTCTAAGTTATAAAGCTCTAAAAAAGAAAGTCAAAACTGATCTCTAAGTTAAGCTCTATAATATATGGACAAAACTGATCTCTAAGTTAAGCTCTATAATATTTGGTCAAAACTGATCTCTAAGTTAAGCTCTATAATATTTGGTCAAAACTGATCTCTAAGTTAAGCTCTATAAAAGAAAGTCAAAACTGATCTCTAAGTTATAAAGCACTATAAAAGAAGGTCAAAACTGAACTCCTACATTGTAAGTTAGCTCTATATTGGAAGTTCAAACTGAACACTAAGTTTGCTCTATATTGGAAGTTCAAACTGAACACTAAGTTTGCTCTATATTGGAAAGTCAAACTGAACACTAAGTTTGCTCTATATTGGAAAGTCAAACTGAACACTAAGTTTGCTCTATAATAGATGGTCAAAGAGAACATAAGATAATGAAAAAGAAACCATGGCAGCTACACATGCAGTTACATGTATTTTGAAGAAAAAAATTCTGTAATCAATGCTCCTTCTTATTTATAAATAACGAAACTTTGAATTTGTTCTGTATTATTTATTACAGAACTGAGAAGTCTTCAGACCAGGTGATTCGTCCTGTAAACATTGAGGCTCTCAGTAAGTGGGTAGATCACATACCCGAGGACGTCAAAGTAGAGATGCCTATCATAGCACCCATGTTAAAATCGTTAGGTTACGACCCGCTAGCTAATCCACCAGACTACGGTAAACCTGACCCGAGGGTGTCAGATAACACAATGCATATCAAACAAAATGTACAGTACTGGAAGAAACGTGAACAAGAAATTTTAAATTCAGAACAAAATAAGTTAAAGAAAAGGACGGGTCACAAAAGTCCAGGTGATGCTGACCATGGAGAGCATCCCAGCTGATCTTTGTTAACATTTAGAAGATAAGATTTTGATGCATTTACAACAACCATGACCAACAAGAATCTAATTTTTGTGATATATGACCTTAAGTGTTTTGTAGTTTGTTATTACTTGTATGTTCATTTATCATTTAATGAAAGCTTCATCATTATAGTTTGTCCATTATACATGTTATAACTTGCATGTAATTGTTGTTGAGAGCTTCATCATTATAGTTTGTCCATTATAACTTGCATGTTGTATGTATTATTTATTGAGAGCTTCATATTTATATTTTATAAGTTCATAAGAACAAGATGTTTTGATGTATACCCGGTAATCTGTTGTCCTCTTTAATCTCTCTTTTTAGTCCATCTGGACCAAAGGTCCAAGATGGACTTTTCCCATACAAATCCCGTCCGTCGTCCGTCCGTCGTCCGTCGTCCGTCCGTCCGTCCGGCGTCGTTAACTTTTAACATTTTCGACTTCTTCTCCTGAACCACTGGACCATATGTATCCAAACTTG
>JAUMGZ010170213.1:0-15087 GCA_032359645.1 Pododesmus macrochisma | reverse complement strand
AAAATTCAAAATACAGATAAAAAGTGCAGAAAACATGAAAGAAACATAGATACGGACATTTAAACGTTGTTCTCCGGTGTTTTATTGACGAATAATAAATAAATTATGTAACAACCGCACAGGTTGATTTTTGACACTACAACTTACATCCTATGTCTTTAAACGCGCATATATCTGTTACAGAACGTAATTTCTTCAGATTTCAAGTTTAGCAGATCTACTTGAAATTGGTAACGTGCATTCTCACCAAAAGACATTTGTGTTTGTTTCCACTCGTTGACCTCTTGCACTCGCAGCAGATTCAACTTTTCATTTTTCATAGTGTGACTTCTGTCATAAACAAAACTGCCCCGCGTTACAATCATTCAGTGACGTCATAGTGAAGACACAACTTGTAGAAACACAACTTGGCTCTCAAAGCTTGACTTCCTCTGTATGCCCCAACAATAGACGAAACGCTTGGTGAAATGCGATTTAATTAGTACGTGAACCACCGTCTGTACTTTTGATAACCCAGCCTTTTCCCTTTTAGGGTCATTAAAAACGATGTCATTAAACATTTTACTAATCTCTGGCTCTGCAGCAAAAAGGCAACACTTTAAACAGGCCATCGAGGCTTTTATATATCTATTTTTCTGCTTCACAAAAACGTCTGCTCGTTTCCGTATCACTTCCATTCTTCCGTAAACAATCTGCTAACAGTTACGAGAAATACGTACTTACGATACGCGTGCCAACTCTAGATCGCATAGTATGTACTCAGAAACCGATGACGTCATCAACCAGGTTCTCGATTACAGCACATTATCAATTCCGCAGTTAATAGACCCGTGATATGATTCAAACACATTAATAATGTCGCTGTAGTGTTTTATTGATGCCGTATAATGCTTTAACAACCATAAAACATGAACACGATTCACGCGCGGTCGTCTGGTGCAGCATATTACTTATTCACAACTTGGCTCAGTTTTGACTGCCGTTTGTCATTGACATTTTTGTATTTTGCAATGCTGTTGATTCTTGGAAATGGCAACTATTATTGTTCTTGGAATTCATTAGCAAAAAAGTTCTACTTAATTACATTGACACGATGATAACCCATATATATTAAAGGTGAAGATAGACAAACACGTATTACTGTGTATTCATAGGCGTCTAGGTTGTGGTTAATGGCGGTCTTTAGTTGTTGTGACATTTTAACTAATAGTCTGGGAAAATTAAAATTAAATGTTTATTTTTCTGGTTTCAACGAGTGCTATTCCTGTCGTATTATTTACTTAAAAATATATGGTTCATCTTAAAAGATTTTCAGACAAATAAAACAAAGAATGGTTACTATAATCTTGTATTCTTACACGTATACGGTGTGCGTAAACGGGAGCAAACGGGTCATTAAAACACTGTAACTGACATGCAGTACAGTCTTATGTCGATTACATGTAAAGCGAACGTAGTCATGGTAGTGCATCTCCACTCTCTCTCTCTCTCTTCTTTCGATTTCAGCACGTGTAACGTGTCAACGTGAAACTGAATTCCAAATGACATAGCATATCGTTCGCATATCACTTTTTCAGCTCCCCATTATAAGATACCAATAAGTATATTCTATATTCATGAAAATGTGTCATTGCAATAGCGCGGATTATTGTTAACTTTAAACCATCACTGCTTAAATATAATTATGTAACCTTGTGAATTTGCAACTTGTCATTTTGAAATGAATTACGACTGAATTTCGTAATGTAACATATGTATGACATCCTTAAAAGAACCACGGTGTTAATATTTAAATAATTCTTCGTTTTGGCACTTTCACTTTGAAGATAAAAAGCGTACATCATACTTTATTATATGCAATTTGTTGTATTAAACACATATTTCACTAGGGGATTTTTTGGTGCCAAACAACGTTAGTTGTTGCGCCATTTCTCAAATATGTAAACAAGGTCATCATCAACGCACTGTCGAACGAGATTTAGACACAATAGCTAAGAAACAAAAAGGAGCCAGATTTCAGATGTTGAAATGTTGTGATATCCAGAATATTAAGCGTGCAAAAAAATGATGACAAACAAACCCCCTCCCCCTAGCGTGCGGTTTGCAGACTTTGGAAGAAGGGTGATAATTATGGATGGTCCCTTATCTGTTCGTGCTTTTCGGAGACATAACAACTGTGATAGGTATATTAGCGTTCCTCTGTACAAGAAAATGAAATGAAAAAGAGGCAATATGTGGAAGAAAGATGACAAAATTAGCTCTCTGTAATTATGTCGTCTGATAGTTTCTCGTTCTGCTGGCTGATTATATCGAACTACTAAATCGATCAGTGTCATTCTATCCTGGCTTCTCTTTACAGTTCGCTCGTGATGTCTGCTGTTGCAACAAAAACAAAAAGTGATAACAAGTCATAACAAGTACCCTTACAGATGTTTTTTATTGGGTTTAGCGTCCCTTTGGTGTCTGCTTAAGACAATGTACACTGATGGCAACTTTATAGTACTGTGTAACTGCAATATCACTCCGAGAACACATTGACGTGATGCTTCACTCAGTCACATTATCCTGACTCCTAGCCAACCAGTCCTTCTCCTACCCAGAACGCCGAGTGCTTGGCAGGGAGCAAGAACATTAAACTTAAATGTTACATTTCAAATGTCTATGTCACGTTACATACATGTATGTTACTTGCAATGTAATCGTGTCGTCCATACTTTTCTCTCGATATTTGAAAACATTACATTGTCAAAGAATTTTTTTTTTGTTCAAAGTTTGAACGGGTCTTCTTCTGTATTTAATTTGTTGTCAATGTTTCATTTTAGCATATTCTACACATTTTAATTTTATTTGTTGTTGAAATCATTGTAAACATGTTATGCGATTTTAATTGTCAGAGGACTGAGATCGATATGCCCCACACGATTCTGTTTGTTCAGATAGTAGTCATTCGGGGTGTAAACACTCACGGCAAACAGAAATATCATCGACCATTTAAAGCATTATATGTCATTCATTGAAGTGGTGAACAAGTCCATGTCAATAACGGTAACATGTCGGCACTGTAAGTACACTGTGACGAGATCAATCATTGACGACACCGTTCAATGTGTTCGATACTGACGTACACGCTCTTCCGATAACTTTAAGTGCAGAAGACACACGTAATAACAAACTTTAAAAAAAAATCATTTTTTTCTTCAGATTTTGCATGGTTTCCACGAGAGCTGATTCGTATAAATCTTTAAGAAAGAATTTGGGCTTTTTGGGGGCCAAGATCGTCTAATGAATTCGAGATCGAATGGTAGTCTAAGTGAGTTAACGAGATTAAAAGTAACAAGATTAAACTTGGCATCGTCCAAACGTGATAAGAAAAATATATTTTCACCCAGGGCCGTAGCCTGCGAAGGGGTGGGGCTGAAAATTTCAATTTATGCAAATACATAATTATGAACGGCGAAAAAAATGTTTGCCCCCTACTGATTTTCCCAAGGCTACTGTTATCACTTTTAAATTAGTCCATCAGCACGTTGAAGGTCTCGTGGATATCATTTGCAATGATAAAGGGGTGTCAATTACATGGTGGGTACATGTGTACAGGTAATACAATATGCAAGTCACGTACAGTATCAGTTCTGTGGTCAAGTTCTAGATGACATGTTTATAATTCGATATCTTGTCCCTGCATGGTCAACGTTCGTGGTATTCGAAAGTATACTATTGCGTAAAATCACTGATCACAGTTTACTATGGGTTCCCTTTTCATCTTCAGCAATTTATAAACCATTTTTTCTCTTAATTCTTTATGTGTGTATGCTAGTAACACTTTTGACCGAAAAAATGATCACTATATGTTATGTTTATATAAGTCCTTGTAAATTATGTCTTGAGTTCAATTCAGTTGTTGGTCGTCAGTGTATCATAATGTCCGGTAGTTGTATTGTTGTTTGGGCAGTTAATGTTCATACTCCATTCAAGGACATCCCTGTATAACGGACATTTACCTTTGTCCGACAGGTGTCCGCTGAACACAGGTTCCATTGTAATTCATTTATAAACAAAGCGAAGAGAGTAGATATGTCGGTGTAGTATAGAAACACTCCTAAGTTAAAAAATACTTTTGGGGTCCATTTTAAACTGTATCTCTCTCCTCGCAGTTAAACGTAAGACGCAATGACCAAAACGCAAAACAGTGAGATTTTGAAAAGTGATTGTATGAGAACAAAAACGAAAAAAGGAAATTCTTACAGTCTGGGGGAGGATGCTCGCTTTTTAGTCATTCGTCACAACGAAACTGCAACCGAGTGAAAACTAAATTGAGTATAAACTAAACACGTTCACTTCGAGCTTTACAATGAAACGTTATAAGTCTATAGATATATATATATACGTACTTCATATCACTATATATAGACAAGGATATAGTATAACGGACACATTAAAGATTAATATGTATGTCAGCATTTCGATGTTTTTTTTTTTTTTTTACTTTTCTTGTTTTTTCAAACGAAATACCTTTACGGTCCAGTCAATCTTCAACTTTGAAGTCATTAATGACAATTATTAAGACAAAGCGTTAAATAAAAGACGTTGTTTTTAAGTTATTCCGTTAAAAAAAATTGAATACATATGCCCTCAACCTTGGTTAACCAATTACGCCCTTAACGCGTCCATTGATCTCGAGATAGTTCTGTGATTGTTGTTCCGTGACATCTTGTTAACTACAGTATTGTTGTACCCAGGAACAGATCTATAAATATATCTATTCATTGTCTTTTATTATCGATCGTTTTAAGTTTTTGAAATTCTTGAGTATATATTCATGAATGGGACTTTGGTCTAACATGATCTTGTGTGTATTAGTAACGCGTGAGAATTGGCGCTGCGTCAAATATGTCGATGTTCTAAGTTTAAAGTATAAAAATAACATTAATATACACCGCGGTGGTCAAAATAATCCAAGCGTAAAAATTATGTGCATCTACTGTAGATCATTAACAATAGACTACGTTTAATTTAATCGTCGACTGATAACTCGAGATAAATGGCAGCCCTATTCTAACCGGAAGTACTGTTGGACGAGTAACCATGCACTGTGGTGCATCCACTTAAAAAACGATTATGAAATGTACTTTCTCCGTGATAAGAATCTGCCGATATCACACGACCTCGTGTGAATCCAAATATCCATATAAGGTATACATTTTATGTATGCGACAACACTTATACTGGGAACTTACGAAATAGTCTGTATGATGAGAACAATGACAATCACTAGCCCCCCTTCTAAATATGATACTGAGAATTTACGAAATAGTCTGTATGATGAGAACAGTGACTATCGTTAGCCCCCCTCTAAATATGATTCTGAGAACTAACGAAATAGTCTGTATGATGAGAACAATGACTATCACTAGCCCCCTCTAAATGTGAATTCAATCAAATAATGCATTTTATACTAGACTTTCACCTTAAAAAACCACACAAACTTACGAGCTTCCGGGAGCTTTTAACCCCCTCCCCACGAAAGCACTGTACCCACTGGTGGCCTCAAAATGAAACTGCCTTTCCAATTATCTCTTGCAACACCCAAGCCAAAATCCTGCAATTTTCTTATTTTCTATGACAAAATTTACGGCAAATCTGCAAATATATGTGTGCAGTAGATATTAACAAGTTTTGCCCCCACCCCCATTTTCCCCAGATTACGGCCCCTCTTATCCCTCCTTGCAAAGCACTTAGCATTCGGTGTATAGGGGAAGGACTGGTTGGCTCGGTATCATGATAATGTGACCGTGTGTCTGCTGTGTAATATTTCAATGAAACAGCACTATAAAGTTGCCATAACTGTACACACCGCCCCGATATAGTAAGGGACTTTTATCCCCAATAATACAAACAAACAATCTAACTTATCAACAGCTTTACTTACATTATGCCATAGATTCTTACCTCAAATCATTCTCATATACCGTGACTGTGAAACTATGGACAAACATTATTTTGTTTTGTTCGCATTATCAAATAACGTAAAATGAATATGCCGTATTCAGTCTGGATGTTGCTATTGAGTGCTACATTTATCACCGTATGTCGTCTGCTGGCCATTGTGGCGGTCAGTTTTCATGATTGACGGAGGAAATAGTAAACTCCGGAAAATACCGCCGAGATTCCGCAAGTGACTTAACTTGACTAATTTAGCGCCCTCTAGCGACACATCCTTATTGGAGCAATCGTGGGGAGCTGAATTTAACGACTGGATTATTCGGAAAATTTTGAATAGAGAAAAAACTGATCCCAGCGAAGTTTCAAACTCACAGTCCTAGTGGCGTAAGAATGTTTATCATAACCTGACATTCAAGAATTAGGGATACACCCTGTGGGACAGATAGACCTGCCATTTAAGAATTAGGGATACACCCTGTGGGACAGAAACACCTGACATTTAAGAATTAGGGATACACCCTGTGGGACAGAAACACCTGACATTTAAGAATTAGGGATACACCCTATGAGACAGAAACAACTGCCATTTAAGAATTAGGGATACATCATGTGGGACAGAAACACCTGACATTTGAGAATTAGGGATACACCTATGAGACAGGAACACCTGCCATTTAAGAATTAGGGATAGACCCTGTGGGACAGAAACACCTGACATTTAAGAATTAGGGATACACCCTGTGGGACAGAAACACCTGACATTTGAGAATTAGGGATACACCCTATGAGACAGAAACACCTGCCATTTAAGAATTAGGGATACATCCTGTTGGGCAGAAACACCTGACATTTGAGAATTAGGGATACATCCTGTGGGACAGAAACACCTGACATTTAAGAATTAGGGATACACCCTGTGGGACAGAAACACTTGACGTTTAAGAATTAGGGATACACCCTGTGGGACAGAAACACCTGACATTTAAGAATTAGGGATACACCTGTGGGACAGAAACACCTGACGTTTAAGAATTAGGGATACACCCCGTGGGACAGAAACACCTGTCATTTAAGAATTAGGGATACACCCTGTGGGACAGAAACACCTGAGTTTAAGAATTGGGAGCCGAACATTTGCTGCGGGAACCGTAGCTTATTTTTGCCTTAGAATGTTAACAGATGGACAATTGTCTAACTTTTAAAGCCTAGATGAACCATTGTTTCTTGCTGTTAGTTGAAAAGTATCACATAATAACGTTTAAGAAGTACTTGTACGTATTTTGTATGCAGTAGCATTGAGCATTTAAGCACTTTATAGGTGTACGTCTAGAACAATACATACTTGGTGCATGTTTTTAGGTCCAATATCAACTAGACGTACGTCTTGTCGAACAGTATCATTTTAAAATGATCGAAAAAACGCCAATAGATTTGAAAAGACAGAAACTGGAAGGTTTTAAAAAAAAAACCTCGTTGATTTCTAAGCTAAATATGAGACCTAGTGCATGTATTAGTATATGAATGTGTATGATGGAAAATTAAATATTGACACACACATATACATACACATATATCGTATCTCATTATTCTTGCATATTTAATGTATTTACTAGAAAGCTCATGTAGCATTCATAAATCACATCACTTAATTATCACGACCTCAAATATGTTGACGTGTTTTTGTCAAATACATAGTAGTGTGAAGTTTCAAAGTGCATTAATACACAACGGGTTCTCGGAATTGATAAAAAACCGGGTTCCGGGTTTTATTTATACACATGACGCAGTCTATAATCTGCAGATATTCGTGCTAACACTTATACAAAACACTAGACAACAATCCGGGAAGCAACTTAGTCCTAAATAATGAGATAAAACATAAATAATGACAAGAGATAAAAACACTACTTTTAATGTATCTGAAGAATTATGAAAATGGCATTAAACCTTAAAATATTTTCTTCCACCTAAGTTCATAATGCGATGTACTTAACGTACTCGTTTAAAACCTTTAACCGACCAGGAAGTTTTAATTCACCTAGACTATTTATAATATCTATTAATGATAGCTGGACCCAAGTGGCATTGTAACGACCGAGACGTACATGTACTTCGTGTGTACATCCGTACATATCACTTTTACATGCAAGGAGACTTTTTTTTTAGAAACTGTTGTCGACAGCAATTTTATAAAAAATCTTTCCTCGTTCGCAACAGATTTTTATTCAGTCTTCGATTTGTACATATATTTATATATTTTATTGCCGATTACATCTCTTGAAACAAAGCTAGGAATATTTTTTACAGAAACGAAACGATCTAAAGCGACAGTATATAAATTTTAATATAAAATAAGAACATATAGCATGTTGTCAAGCATTTCACCGGCGCAGTGGCTCAGAGGTACAGCAGGTTCGATTGGGGGTTGGGGGGCGGGGGGGGGCGGGTGCGTCAAACCTAAGACGTTCAACATTAGGTAATTTTCTCGCTCCCTGCTAAGTTCTCAGTATTACTGGGGAGAAGGAGGACTGGTTGGCTCGTTGTCAGTATTATGTGTCCGAGTGAAGTATCATGTCAATGTGCTTGCGGCGTGATGTTGCATCAGCTAGGTGTCCCATAGTTATGATCTAGAGACGTTTTCCGGTGGCAGTTTTATCCGGATCCGTTTTATCGAGTTATATTAGAATGAGACTTCACATACCACTCATTTGAGTTGACGAAGCCGTTAATATACAGAGAGACGAAACATGACTAGTGTACACCAGTAGAACAAGATACATTTTTTTTTTTTAACTAAGGCTACATTTAACTTTTTAGTATTTTTTCCCTAATTAAATATAGCGTTTAAAATCAGCTGAGTGTTTTTAGATCCACGACACTCAGCGGTTTGATCGGATTAATATTAACCTTATGAAACATGACTGATAGAGACGCATGGCTATTATATCCTTAAAGTATAAAAAGTAGTGCTTGAATTAACCCAACAACTAAATGTATACATCTCCATATCCTAGAAAAATACTTATATGTTACGGAAATTGTCGCTTTAAACACTTCCTAACTTCACATTTTTTTCCGGATTACAACACAAACTGCAGATTCTTCATGAGTAGAAATGAATACAAAACGCATACATTCTAAATGTAACTCGTAGTTTAAAAAACTACAACTACGAGAAAAACATACAATGCCCCGGGCTATAACGAGAATTGATTTGACTGACGTATATCTGTCTCGCTTTGTGGTAGGTAAAAAACAACAGGATAATAAATTTAGATACTAAGCAATGTAAGAATTCATGCATACGTTCGTTATATTTCATGGGATAAACCAAGTTGCACGATGGTAATACACGACAGGGTATATAATGTGTGCATATTATAGGTTTACAAGATGATGATGGAATCACACGAAAGCAACAATCGACCTAACATGTATACATATATGTGTTAAATGTTTACCTGTGAGATATAGTGCATATAACAGGACTTCCTTGTTAAATTTAGTGCCCGATTTAAAGTTAGTGTCCCCTTATAATATTTGATCTCACCTTTTAAGGCATTTATACAGTTGAAAGCCTGTGGACTGCACAACATATGATCCATATACACGCCCGAGTACCAAACCGACAGAGTCCATAGTCAAGGACCGTTGCCTGCGGAAGGGGTAGTTCATCCATACCCCAGATTTTTTTTTAAAATTTTTCTATTTTCTGTTACAAAATGTCCGGCAAACATATTTAAATATGTGTGTGCGCAAAAAATATGTTTTGCCCTCCCCCTATTTTTTCCCCAAGGCTACGACCTTGATGTTACATTTGTTTTTGAGTATTTGACGTCGACATATTGGCCGGTACATACAGTGTAAGTTATCACAAAAAACATCCGAGTCATATGAAAAGGTTGTTTTTAAGACTTCATTTCGTTGAAATCAGTTATTGTTAGGGATTTGTTTTTAAAGATTGTTAATCATTTATTTTAGCTGACCTGAGTTTGCTCACGTGAGCTACTCTGAGTATACGGTCGTCAGTGGCAACCATGTTGAATTTCTCATTGACAATCATGTTGAATTTCTCATTGGCAACCATCTTGAATTTCTCATCTTGAATTTCTCATTGGCAACCATTGGCAACCATTGGCAACCATCTTGAATTTCTCAACATGAAATTTTCATTGTTTAGGTTGTTTTTATTATCAAGTTTTGAATCATTTTTTGTTTTTTTAAAATTTCGTAATATTAGGTTAATGGGTTCAAGGTGAGCGTCTTGAACCATTCTGTGTCTCTTGCATTAGTATTGCGCTTTTATCAAATGCATGCAAATATATGGTGTATATTGATGAGTTAAGTGCACCAGCCACACATAGAATTAAAGTGCACTAGAAATATATCGGTGAAGTTAGAGTTCACATGAAGCATATACAAGTAAAGTACACAAGAAATGAGAAGCGATCGTTTACAACTGTGTGTATTAGTGTAAGTATATCCACACATGCTATCAGATCACACTTGTCCACGTTGTGACAAGGAAATGTGTCTGACCCGGAGTTAGACAACAATTAACCTGTCATGGCGACTCCATTAACCACACTTCATATCCATAAATATTCCTTACCATGTCATAATTCGGCAAAATCAAAGAATGTTAAATTCGTGCACAACCAAGGTCCACCTTTGTAGACCAAGAGTTCATTATGCATGCTTTATCAAAGTCAACGCACTACGTGAAACCTATCATTTTCCAATAGATTTAAACAGCACATATATACGTCTATGTGTCTGTCGTGGGTATCGGCAGACACACAGACGTTTCGTCCTGTCGCCTATATGGAGACTGTTTTGTTGGGTACTCCTAGATTATTTTTAAAGGTCTTAACTCGCTATTATGTTGTTTTACTTTAGACCATTAACAACTAACTCATTATTTTGTTGTTTTACTTGAGACCATTAACAACTAACTCATTATTTTGTTGTTTTATTTGAGACCATTAACAACTAACTCGTTATTTTGTTGTTTTACTTGAGACCATTAACAACTAACTCGTTATTTTGTTGTTTTACTTAGACCATTAACAACTAACTCGTTAGTGTGTTGTTTTACTTAGACCATTTACAACTAACTCGTTATTTTGTTGTTTTACTTAGACCATTTACAACTAACTCGTTATTTTGTTGTATTACTTAGACCATTAACTTCTAACTCGTTATTTTGTTGTTTTACTTTAGACCATTAACAACTTATTAGTCATTTTGTTGTTTTACTTAGACCCTTTGCTACTTAACTATTGAACATTTGTCATTGATATGCAACATATCTAATGATATTGAAATAAAAAGCACACAGTAAAAACGTACAATTGGATGCAACTTGTTTTTTTAAGATTCAATTGTTTATTGAAATCTGTGTTACTGAACTTTTTAAGTGAGTCAACTACAAAACTATTTGGTTCGGCCGACGTCACGTAAAGCCAGGGAACGACCTCACAAAACCTGCGGCCGTCGTCGCCTAGCAAAGCAACATCAGCTGAAGGCTTTGTTAGTTCGATCCTCGGCCTGCTGACCTAATTTGACTTTATAAACGCGACACTCTTGTGACATATTTGTCATATTCATAAAGATACTTTTGCAGAACCTCTGTATGTGACATTTTACTGTAGCTGCAAAATCTTTTAGCTACGCATGTGTATTTCAATATCATTATTTTGAAATGAAAAATTAGAGATCCGTTGTCACTTCGATTGGATTGTTGACAAAGCTTGTTGTATTGTTTACCAGTAATTGTAAATTTCCTTGCAGATTTACAGCCTCCGTGTCTCACGTCATTCTGTGATTAATCTGTGCATTTAATCACGTGTATTGTGATTTCATCATATTTTTATGAAAATTTTCATTTCGAAATGGTTGACGTTGATAGTTGGTATTCAGTTGTATTTGGCCCAATACATGCAAATGGGAGGTCTTTATCTAGCGACTTTTGTAACAATTATTAAGTAGTACTTATGTTCTATAAGTAGGCACTTTATCATCGAGCACCTGACGTTGAAGCATATTCATATCAACCCCGGAAAAATCACTAACAACGCACGCACGCAGGTTACTTCTCTTCCGGTATATAAGAATACACTTCCGGTTAGTATTATCTTATTGGTTGCGATGACTTGCAGTGATGCACACCTTTTATTACAGATAATCGATGACAGACCCTGAAATACGATTGACGGGAAAAGTTTGCTTAACAGAAGCTGACCCATAGAAAACTATTGAAGAAAAGTCTTTCATATATTCCCTCGAACGTACATTTTATTTATAGTGTTTAAAAACACTTTTTTATAAGTTTTACTAAGTCAAAGATCAACAGACAGCTCAGCAATCCCTTACATTGCTAAATTTTCACATGTTCAACTTCTCCAAACCTCGGGACCAAATAAACACAACTCGGCATTCTTAGAGGGAAGTGGTCAGATTTATAAAATCAAGAGTTCAGCCCCCAGTGGCGCTACTAGTGTTAAAACACGGGGAAATTTGACAAACATGTAATTATAAAAAAGAGTCTAATGAACTAGAAGTTCTGTGCAAAGCGCTTGCATGTATGTAGTTACATTGCAGTATGGAGAACCAAGTTAGTTCAAGGCATGACACTGGGGTAAAAAAAAGAGCTCGAGGTCACATAATTTGGATCAAAGTTCAAAACAAAACTTTACTCATATAATAAAAAATGTATTAACTTTTTATATTTTCAACTTCTCATCCAAAACCGCTGGACCAATTTCAACCAAATTTGGTAACTTAAGAAGCATTCTTTTTGAATGGGTACTGAGGCTTTGTTCTGTGATTAGTAAATAAGGACTGTGTTACGTTACATCTAATGTTTGTCTCTAGCTGTTATCGTTGTACATAACCTGTTACAGATGTTATGTATGAACATGAATACCTCTGTCCGTGAATACCTTTCCTTCCGTCTATAACAACAAATAAAGCATGTTCTACCGTCCCTTAAAATTGTATAGATAAATACAGATACAATGGACATGGTGACTGGTTGTGCGATTTCCGTTAATTTCTTTTTCGCAGCATAATGACCAACAAATTAAAATCCAAAGGCGAAAAGACGAAAACTTAAAGTTGCGTATTAAGGATTGTATATTTTTCTCGTAAAACGAGTAAGTTTTCTCGTTATAACGAGCTAGCAATGTTTTTTTTAATTACGTGGTCCTTCTAGGCTTTCGTAGTTAATAACAAAGTTATAACTCGTGATGTTTGTCTCTTGTATAAAATCCGGTGCCTTACCGATTTTAAAAATCGTTACAGACATGCAGTTCTCAAGAGACAACAATTAACAAGAACTATTTTGACAGCAGTATGTTGATATAATTAAGTATCTTTATAACTTTCAAATCTCTTATAGGCGCGTCTTGTTGTTTACTGTGCGTGTATATATACATTATGGTGCAATAAAGGAGTAGCGCCACCTACGTTATTTACTATATATTTATAGTAATTTTCAGGTTTTTTATTTAAAAGGCAGTTGTTAACCCATTTCTCAACCAATTTCGATGAAATTTTAACACAGATAAAGTTCATTGTCGTTGTTATCAAAATTTTCTCTTTTGTAGTTGAAAATATTTGTAAAGAGTTTAACATGTTTGAAACTTTTCTGTGACATATTCTACTTTATAGTTATACTTAATTTAAGTAAGAAATATGTATGTTCCTGCATTTTACTCAAAAAAACCTTTTTAAGTGTTCATAAGAAAATGTTTATTATTCAAAGTAATAAATAGCTTTATTTTTCTGAAGTTGTGAACATTTTATCAAAATTGGTTGAAAAACGGCTTCAAAATATTATTTGTTTTTAAAAAAAAAAAAAAAAGGAAACTTACTATAAATATATGGTAAGATAACGTAGGTTGCTACTCATTTTATGGCACAGTACTGTATGTATATATGATGTCGTCTTTCCGTTTGTGGTGGAGACAACATTGACACAAGCATTTTATTTTATTCTGATTTATGTATTGTCACTTTAACTGTACGGCGTTCCATTTTCTTTATTATAAATCTAAACCTGTAAAATATTCACAAGCATAGACTTTCTCGTAGCATATATGCGTATTAAATTTAAAATCAACAATAAGCCGAACCCACTATTGAAGGGTTTGAACCTCCCGGAAGCGGAAGTTGGATGCACCGGCAGAATTAAACGTGGGCCTTACATTTTTCATAGACCACAGAGTAAAATGATTTGACAATTGTTTTACAATTACTTTATTAGGAAGAAATGTTCAAACATGGTAATTGTATATTGAATACAATTTACGTAGGATATAAGTTTTCTCTGTGTGAATGTATCAAATGTAACGCCGGTGTGTATAACAGCAGTATCAATAGTAGTGCTTCTAAAAACGTTACCCTTAAAGTACATAAAAGGTTACTTAAAGGGCATTAAAGTTATCCTAAATGAGCATAAAAGGTTACCCTTAAAGGGAATAAAAGGTTACTCTTAAAAAGCATAAAATATTACCCTTAAAAGGACATAAAATGTTAACCTTAAAAGATATAAAATGTTACCCTAAAGGACATAAAATGTTACCCTTAAAGGACATAAAACGTTACCCTTAAAGGCCATAAAAGGTTACCATTAAAAGGACATAAAATGTTACCATTAAAAGGACATAAAAGGTTACCCTTAAAGGACATAAAAGGTTACCATTAAGGACATAAAATATTACCCTTAAAAGGACATAAAAGGTTACCCTTAAATGACATAAAAAGTTACTCTTAAATGACATAAAAGGTTACCCTTAAATGACATAAAAGGTTACCCTTAAATGACATAAAAGTTTACCCTTAAGGGATATAGAAAGTTACCCTTAAAAGACATAAAAGGTTACCCTTAAATGACATAAAAAGTTACCCTTAAATGACATAAAAAGTTACTCTTAAATGACATAAAAGGTTACCCTTAAATGACATAAAAGGTTACCCTTAAATGACATAAAAGTTTACCCTTAAGGGATATAGAAAGTTACCCTTAAAAGACATAAAAGGTTACCCTTAAATGACATAAAAAGTTACCCTTAAATGACATAAAAAGTTACTCTTAAATGACATAAAAGGTTACCCTTAAATGACATAAAAGGTTACCCT
>JAUMGZ010170202.1:0-15089 GCA_032359645.1 Pododesmus macrochisma | reverse complement strand
AGATTGAAAATGATATCAATCGACGGAAAAGTCGAGTGTCAGTTCTAAAAGCCCTAGAAAAAGATGAGGTAAATCATGTACATTCAGCATTAGGCTTAAAGCTATTCTATGTATTGAGTGTACCTTTTTATTGAATTTTACACATTTGTGTAGTTAAATGTATATTTTCTGAAACAGTATTTTAGCAGTTTATAACAGTTGACCCCTGGGAAATGTATTGGATATTTTAACTGTATATTCATTGTCAAAATACCTACAACTACAATCTCTGCAAGACCTTTATTGTTTGAAAAGAAACCTTTTAGTGATTAAGTGTGGCATTGGTGGGAATTCAGATTTTGTGTGACTTGTTTTAGTTTATTTGTTGTTGAAAAACTGTTGATTGTGGACAATAAAGATTTGATGAACATTATGTGTGTATTTTACAGTCTTCATGTGATGAAGAAATGGACCTAGGAGCAGAATCTACGGACTCTAAGTTCACAGACGATGAATCAAGTCAAGTGTCCTCAAATGATGTTGACAGCAGTGGTATGTTGAACAGTTTTGACAGCCTTCATAACTATTGTTTTAAATGGCTTCAGCTTTTATAAGTACTGACTTTCTTTTGTATATATGCATAAATAATGATCTTCTGTCGGTTAAGGAATTTGTAGTATTGACGACCCAGCCACAAGATATTATCCTATCTGACCAGGTCATCTGAAATGGTTACTATTACTAAAAATGGAAATATATTTGAACATAATCTAAATGTGTTGTCTAGATGTGTTACATACAGTGTTTAGGTAGCCAAGTGGTTAAGACACTGGCTTGTACAGGATTGAAAACCTGAACACATGGGTTTCCTATGGGCACTTTAGTATCTTCCCACAGATAGTATACACTTGATCAACCATTCATGCCATTGAGAAAGATTTCAATTTTGTTATGACTTGTATTTTAATTGTAAAGAATAAATAAAGTGTACACTTAATTGTCTAGACAAAAATTAATTTACTTGATACTTGGTTGAAATATTCCAAGTTTTATTTCCAAATTTCATATTTGTGTCTGACATTGCCAAACCCAATCTAATTAAAATTAACACTCCTCAGGACTCACCCTGTATGAGGTCACCTCAGCATGACCTGCCTTCTTAATCGTCGGTGCACTTTCAATCCACATAAACAACAAGTATTTGTCAAACTATACACCCTTTGAGGAGAGCTTGGTGTTGTTGGAATATATTGGTACCTTTGAGTAAGCCTTTATAGTTCCGAGAAAAAAAAAGTGCACAGACAATTAAGAAGGCGATTCGCTGATTGTCCAAGATCAAAGGTCATGCTGAAGTGACCTCAAATGGAGAATTGTTAGATCTTGTATCGGAGTGTATCCTCAAGGAGTGGAATATGCAGGTCTAATTTTAATTATATTGTTGCCAAACCTGTCCAATATGGCTGCCCTGGCTTCTGATTGGCTGGGACATGTACGACTTCTTGTCAAGAACCATGGATCATATTTTCATGAAACCTGATGTAGATGTTCCTTGCATGGTTCCCTTTCCCAGTCTTCTGATTGGCTGAGATGTTTTTGACTTCTTAAACTGTTGATTGCATTTTTATGAAACTTGATGTAGATGTTCTTTGCATGGTCCCCTTTCAGTTTTGTGTCAGACGTTTCCGTATCCCATCTTATTTGGCTACCCTGGCTTCTGATTGTGATTTTTGACTTCTTGTCAAGAACCGTTGTTAGGATTTTGACTTGGGGTTATTAAAGTGTTGCATACTAGATTCACATCAACAGCTACTGAATTTCAGAGTTATTTATTGCCCAATGTTTAAAATCTTTATGTAGACCATTACTCATAAAAATATTTACCTTGGATTACTCAGGTGACTGTTAAGGCCCCATGGGCCTCTTGTTATGTTAAAAAAAGACTGTGTCTCTTGACAACACCACCATCTCCATGTTTATTTGTGGAACTGTCCCAACACAATCCATTGACAGTTTTAATTTTGTATTATTCCAAGAGTTATCTTTCCTGTGCTTTTGTTCGTTCTTGTACTAAACTGTATATGCATTGGGTTTGAAGATCATCCAATACGTTTAAAGATATGGAAAAGTGTTAAAAACTATAGTCTTGGCTCTGAATTTTAAAAGTCATTAGCCATATTTCGTTTGCCAAATCGAAATATCTATCGCCATAAATCATTGACTCCAGCCAGTAAATTATACTGTATTTGAATTAAATGTTCTTGTTAATTTGTACATCTTAATGTCAAGCTATTTAAGCTTGCAATTCAAGGACCTCCATCAGTCAGTGTTTCTTGTATACGCTACCAGTATATTTAAAACTTCATTGTTAATCATTGCTGTAAAAACTTGAGAAAATTTTATATATGTATTAAAAATAAACAAGAAGAGTGGATTCATACAAATTAGTTACATGTGTATACTTGTTTAAACTTCTATTGTTATTTCTTAATTTATCCTTCAATTCGAGACAAACTATCCTCATTTAATTATATTAAAACAAGTACAGTATACACTGAACTCAAAAGTAAAAAAAAATGTAAGTGTTACTTTTACATTTTTCCACACTTAAACTTTTCTCTACACAAACTCTACTATATAGACTAATAACATCTTTTTTGTAAACAGTGACAATTTTGAAACATACAAACACTAACTACATAATCAAAGCATATACCAATAGACATGCAACCAAGCTGATCGGCAAACCCGTCAATTAGACCATTGTCGGTCTTCTCTTGTAACTATTACAGAAGCATACTCATAGTCATCATTAATGTCTTGCATCAAAATCCACTCGAAATGTAATTTATTTAACTAGCTTTGCAATAATTAACACTTGAAGCGGTCAGGTTTACGTGTGATTGGGATTGTCCTTGGGTTCTTACAAAGGCTTCTAACGATCACAAGTTACTTTAGCTTTCTAGCTTACTGCATAGAGAAATGTTGCGCCAAATATAAATGGCAGTGTAAATTTTCATGTACCAATTTTAATTCAAAATCCACAAATGGCGACTGACAGTGGCAATACATGTACTAAACGACATAATGTTATTGTTTGAAAATATATATGCACACTTTTTTTTTAAGTGTACATTTATAGTGTAATGTATTTTTAAATTTGTAAAACTTGTTCGCAGAGGTTTGTTGTTTTCATATTTAAGTATGTTCACAAAAATCTAGGAAATTGTAACAGTCATACTATATCTTTTCCATAATTGAATCAAATGTAGATAAAACAAATTTAGTCGCGCTGAAAAAGAAATGAGGCCATTAATAAACTGAACAAAAGTATTGGAAAGCTTTTATATGGTAGAATTGCCAAAGCATGGTTTTTAGAATTATTGATTTCAGCTGTTTCTAGCATTTCAAAGTCTTTTGAAGATTGCCTTGAAATTCCATGGGAGAAGGCTAACCGAAATTTTATGTCTGTGTTTTAAGTGAATTGGCTCATTATGCTGTGAGCTTAAAAGAGGAAGATTTTTATGTGACGACTGACAGCCGAACAACTGTAACTCAAATGCAGTATGGATTTTGAGTTTTGTGATTATGTACAAATGTGTTCAGCAGCAAATTAGTCGAGGCAGGCTTGTTGTTAACCAAAAAAGTGACACTAAAGTATGAGATAAGCTGCATGTTACTGCCTGTAAGTCGTAACTGTTAAGTAAGAGTATACATCAGATTCACGTATCTCTAACTACTTCTGACTTCTGCTATATGCAGCAGTAAGCAACCACTTGTCAACATTCAGCTAAAACATTTATTGCGACACGCGACAGGCTTAATAAATGTTTCTGCAGCAGTTAGCTGGAGATGTCGTACGATTATTTGACAGTCATATAGATATTATAGCGAGTGGGAATGTCATTTTTATCAGTATGTTGACAGAAAATGTGATGGAAATTTTTTTGGGTGCTCTCTTGTATTTTTCCTGACACTCTTGTATGGTGTCTGTATAAAATTTAGTTTGGATTTAAAAAAAAATTTTTTTAAAAATATTCCATCGAAAAATTGTTCAACATTTCTTATTGAAATATATATATGCAGTTGTATTTGTATAATGAGTTATGGGGGGGGGGGGAGAGGGCAGGGAAGGAGAAGAGAGAGGGACTTCAACCGAAGTTCGTAATCACATAATTACATATGTAATGACAAGACTCAGATTCACTTAACCTTAATTTCCATATGACATTTCATGTGCAACATTTCAATTTGATATGAAAAATTGCCAAAATATTGAATCAAGAAATCAAATACTTTCTATCTTTGACTAATAATCTAAATTAACTGGATAAGCCAGTAGCTACCTATCTCTGGTATCCCTATATGGTCTGGGTAAATAATCTAAATTAAGATAAGAAGATAAAGAATAATTTTTACCAGTCTGTCCATCCATTTATCGGAATATCTTGTCGCCTATCGACCATCATCATTTCTTACACAATTAAATTGAAATTTCTGTGGTAGTTAGTAATCAAAAGTCCTTTGACAAAAGACAAAATAAATTTTGGGGTAAAAAATCATCATTTCAAGAAATTGAACTAATTTCACATTTGTAGGATCCTCATTTCTTATCAGATTTTCTCAATATTTTGTTGTTAAATCTCCGAGGTTAAATTTGTAAAACGGCAAAATGAAGAAATTATTTTTAAGTTACATCATGATTTTCAGTTATGAAACTTCTTGCATAAGTAACTCCTTTGTTCATTTCTTAGCCAACTTTCTTTCAATTGTTGTGGTAGCCTGCCATTACAAGTCTGATGTTCCAATTTAACAAGATCTGTAAAATAAATTTTGGGAAAAACTGTTTTTGATAAAATATTCAATTTTATGGTACAAGTTTGTACACACAGTTCAACTGTAGAAATTTTCTCTGAATGTACAGAACTTTTATGATTAAAAACCTTGTCCAAAAACACTCTATAAATTCAGATATTGTATGCCTCAGCTCTGTTTAAACAATTTACAGGTATTACTTTACCAAACAAAGCATTGAGTAACTGGCGCAGTGGCTCAGAGTTGGAGCGTTCACTTCGTGATGGTAGCTAGGGTTTGAATCCAAGGTTGAGGTTCAAATCCTGGCCGTGTCAAAACCTAAGACATTAAAATTAGGTAATCTTCTTGCTCCCTGTTAAGCGCTCAGCATTTCTGGGAAGGAGAATGACTGGTTAGGTCGATGTCAGGATAATGTGACCGAGTAAAGTATCATGTCAATGTTTCTGCTGTGTGATATTACATTGAGACAGCACTATAAAGTTGACATAAGTGTGCACTGTCACAAGCAGACCCTGTCTTGATATGACATATACATGAGTTGAAGGGATGTTAAACTCCAATAAAAGTTAAAACAAGCAAACAAACAAAGCATTATGCTCGTTTTCTTTCAGCTTCTCCTGCTCTGAAAAAGGCGATTCTAAATACTGAGTTAATACATACTTTAAAATGTTGCAAATTTTTTGTTTCGGGTTTTTCACTGCGTGTCCTAGTTTTAATTCAGTGAAGAACAGTATACACATTTACGTCTGATTATCGTGTAAAAATTGGCGACGTAAACAATGACCAGGGAACAGTCATTAACAGGAAGCGGAAGTTAAATTCAGAATCCCTCTTGACTGTTCTTAACTTTACTACAGCGCACAATAGACCCAGATTATGCAAATTTGTGTCACGCACACTTATATTAAATGTGTGCTCTCTAGACAACTGGGTCAACTGCACAGCTGTTACTTTTGCATAGGAACTTCGTAGACTGGTCTTCGACCCTGAGCTTTGGAACCAATGACGTGAATATGTTTTGTTATACATTATTTGGATTCATTTATCACTTTCGACTTAGAAATAATATAAATTAGAAGATTTATTGCGTATTTGAAAAAGTATTTCATTTTTGAAGTGAGTACATGTAATCTTAATGATGTTGAGTATAAACACTTGTGAGTTTTTTTCATTTTGTAGGATATACTAATGTTGATTTGCGGGGGTTTCTACTATTCTTTTTATTTTATTTTTTACAGAAAATGGTACAAAGGTAGAAGCTTTTGTGAATGGCAAATGGTAAGTGTATTTGCATATTTGTCAAAGAGAAAAAAAAAGTAAAATTTTGTCAAATATATATTATTTGAATTTTTTTTTCCATATTTAAGATAATGGATTATCTCTTACTTAGAGCAAAGCATAGTTGCCAACCTTCCCTATTTTGGAAGGAGTCTCCCTATTTTTCACACACAATTTTCACTTTGACATCAGTATAATTCCTAAACCTTGCGATCAACTTGCTTTAACTTAGTGTATTGCACAGAACTGCTAAAATGAGGTAGTTTACACTACTTCTTTGTCATTTAGGGCATTGTTTATAGATATCAAAGACATTTTAAGATTTCGCTACGCGTTTTCTCCCCAAAGAAAATTTCATAAAGTTGGCAAGTATGATTAACCGCATGGTCAGTCTGCACCCTTTAGTTTTCAAGCACTTGTCCGAACAAGCAAACGAGATATTCTTTTGTTCAATATATAGCAGAATTAAAAAAAATTTCTTTTAGTCTGAACCAACTTCATAGTTGCCAACTCTCCCTATTTAGGAGGGAGTCTCCCTATTTTTCACACACAATTTGCCCTTTTGACACCCGTGTAATTCCTAAACCTTGCTTATTAACTTGCTTCAACTTGATGTATTGCACAGAACTGCTTAAATGAGACAGTTTGCACCACTATTTTGTCATAAAGGGCATTGTATATATGTATTAAAGACATTTTAAGATTTTGCTACGCGTTTTCTTCCCCATGAAAATTTCAAAAAGTTGGCAAGTATGCAACTTTTACTAGTCACGGGCATCAGACTAGTGTTTAATTTGGCAAACTGTATTAATGGTGATGGGGTTCAATCAATCTGTCTGCCATTGCTAATATTAAATCAGTTTTAATATTTGATGGGTGGTGGGGCCTCTGAAAAAGTGCCTCCCACCCCTCCCATATAGATAGTTCTGGAACAGCCCTAAACAAATCATGTAGCATACTGACACAGTTGATTGATGCTTTTATATATCACAACAATAATACATAAATATTAAAATGTACACAGTTAACTGGTTTCAACAGAGGGACAACCTGTATATAAATGTTGACAGGAAGGACACAAAATCTATTCAGTGGGGAAAACTTAAAATGATAGGACAGGAGTTTGATTTTCATGGAAGGATGAATTACACAAAATCTTCTCCGACAGGGAACTGTTAAAATGATATGACGGATAGTTTATTTGAATAAAAGAATGAATAACACAAATCTATTCATACAAGGAATAATTATATTATGGTAGAATGGATATTTGATTTTCATGAGATATTTGATTTCAGGAGTGACACGTTTAATGTATACCTAGCACAATGGAGGATTGATGGCTGATTTCAGGAGAGACAATTTGCATGTTTATATTTAAGTAGTATAAAACCTAATGTAGGACGGATATCTGGCTCTACGTACAAAAACATAAATACAAACTATAATGTAGGACGGATAATTCATTTTAGCAAAGCAATAAATCTTTGCACGTTTACAATACAGACATATTTTAAATCATATGTATATATATATAGCATGATGATAAAGTTAAAACAGTTAATAAATTACAATGTAAAAAGTATAATGTTTTATCACAGATACATAAAATCACAGGACAAAGCTGGAAATCAATTAAATATACAGACAACAAAATCACTTCAAAAGCTATTACAGAGCTATGTTTAACTAACAGTTTATGTTTACAACAGTTTTGGAAGTAAACAAACCATTCACTTCAGATCTATACTCCAGCACTTGACACGTAAAACATTAAAGCAGAACTACTGTACATTACTCTGTAACTCAATGGCAGTGATTAAATCATTGACAGTTGATAAAATTATATACCTTGATATACCAGTAACTAGAATATTTAGCCTAAATTAGCACTCACTACACATATGTTAAAGCTAAATTCAATTTTTTTTTTAAAAAAACTTATATATAAACATGCATTTCGAGATGTACACCTATTTCATTTGTACAAATTCAACATCTTTTACTCCAATGAATCATTACAAATTCAATAAATTGAAAATGGTCAATAAACAATAATACATTAACATATCTACAGTTTAAAACATTTTATGACTTATCTAATAGTATATAAATTGTTTAACAACGACATAAGGGCAAATATTTTGATAGTCAATATCTAGCCCAGTACTAATCATCCAATGTTTATGAATGCTACCAATCCAATTATCTCCCTTGGGATATTGCTGATGATTTATGTCGATTATCTCCCTTTTATATTCCTGAGTTCCAAGACAAAACATGGGTATGTCCTGTGTATTGTACAGTGCAAAAATAACAATCTAGTATGAAAATTGCATCATAATTATGTACTTTGACAAACTGGTGATCTTTGCGATTGCAATCCCAGACTGTTTTGTAATGGTCTGTTACTGCACAGTACGAAAATGGCTACAGTATATAAAGAACTATAATGGCACTCTTTAATACTTCAATATGAAAATGGCTATCTTAAAAACCATTCTGTCGGATAATGATGTTTGTAAAGGTAATGTGACGATCTTAACTACCCCACACAGTGTGAAAATGGCCATGACAATCTTTACTACAACAGAGTTTTGTGATGACAATCTTGACTTCCACAGGGTGTGGCAATGTTAATCTTGACTACTGTACAGTTAGGTGATCACAATTTAGACTACTGCACAGCGTGAAGACGATCTTGACTACCCAAAGGTGTGGTGACAATCTTGACTACCGCAATGTGTGATGACGATCTTGACTATTGCATCGCATTGTGACTACCGAACGGTGTGGTGATGACGAGGAGATGGATATGTGATGTTATTTAGATTGGAGTAGGCTCTGTTTAAGTGTATAATATCCTGTGAAAAGAAAATCAAGAGTTAAAAATACAAATGATAAATAAGGCTTCAAGGCAATATCATTCAAATAGAATATTATAATTTAATTAAAACCATGGATTGGAAACATTTCCCTTTTAATTAAAAAAAAACTACTGAAATGATCTTATTAAAGAATGTAACACATCTCTATCAGAAATTCTTTTAGCTGGTTAGCATACAAAATTATCTTGAATGAAATAAAGATTTCTGTTTGTGACTGGTTTGTGAGTGTATTTGTAACTAGTATGCTTATCTTTGCTTGGTTTGTGAGAGTATTTCTATCTAAAATGCTAATCTTTGCCTGATTTGTGAGTGTTTTTGTCACTAAAATGCTAATCTTTGCCTGATTTGTGAGTATTTTTGTCACTAGAATGCTAATATTGGAATGGTTTAAGAGTGTATTTGTAGCTAGAATTCTTAACTTTGCTTGGTTTGAGTGTATTTGTAAGTTTGTGAGTGTTTTAGTAAGAGTAGAATGCTTACCTTGGCCTGGTTTGTGAGTGTATTTGTAAGAGTAGAATGCTTACCTTGGCCTGGTTTGTGAGTGTATTTTTAGATAGAATGCTATTTATGCTATTTTTGCCTGGTTTGTGAGTGTTTTTGTAAGAGTAGAATGCTTACCTTGGCCTGGTTTGTGAGTGTATTTGTATCTAGTATGCTTATCTTTGCCTGGTTTGAGAGTGTATTTGTATCTAGAATTCATATCTTGCCTGGTTTGAGAGTGTACTTGTATCTAGAATTCTAATCTTTGCCTGATTTGAGAGTGTTTTTGTATTTAGTGTGCTTATCTTTGCCTGGTTTGAGAGTGTATTTGTCACTAGAATGCTAATCTTTGCCTGGTTTGAGAGTGTTTTTGTCACTAGAATGCTAATCTTTGCCTGGTTTGAGAGTGTTCTTGTCACTAGAATGCTAATCTTCGCCTGATTTGTGAGTGTTTTTGTCACTAGAATGCTAATATTGGAATGGTTTTAGAGTGTATTTGTAGCTAGAATGCTAAACTTTAATTGGTTTGAGTGTATTTGTAGGTTTGTGAGTGTATTTGTAAGAGTTGAATGCTAACCTTGGCCTCGTTAGGGAATGCTTTTGTAAGAGTAGAAAGCTTACCTTGGCCTGGTTTGTGAGTGTATTCTGTAACTTGGTCATATCTCCCATCTTTTGAGACATCATGTTACGAGTTCTCTCCTGTGTTTCGGCTGCTATGTCCGACTCGTACTCTGCCACTTTAGCACGCTGTTCCATTAATGACATCATACGTTCCTGGTGAGGTGTTGGTGTAACCATGGGTCGTCCCATCGTCTGGTTAAACAACACAAACATCAAATATTCATTTGTTTCCATACCTAACTGTTGGAACAGTTACCTCCCTTTACAGGAGGATTTAATTTATTTACACACAAAATAATAAACCGTATTACTGTTTCAATTTTTTTTAACTGAAATATAAGTGTATTCCAATAACATAAGATATTACAACACTTACAAACAATAATTGAGTAACAATTAATGCATGCTATAAATAACACAATGCAGTTTACAGCCACAAGAGAGAAGCATTATCTATAGATATTAAAACATGCAATAGACGCAAAGAAATTAAATATAAAGTCAAGCTTATAAACCATGCATCTTGTTACTGAGACTTAGAATTATCATGAAATATGTTTAGCTTTCAAAGCAAAGAATAGATAATGTAGATAACTACATGAATTTAAAAAAAAAATTAGTTGTGCTGTTTATTGTGGAGAAGGGAATTAATCAGATTTATGTCAGACCTCAGCAATTTGAATATTTGTGGTTCACTTTAATTTTACGTAACCAGCTTAACTAACACTCGAGGATTGTGATGGCAGTAGTTTCAGTTTTATGTCACCATAAAAGCTAACACTTAGGAATAATTATGGCAGTGAGTTTAGTAATCAACCAATTAATAAGCATATCATATTAAGTTGAGTAATAAAAGACTCTTAACAATAACCAAACTGCATGTACTGCTAAGTTGTCACATGACTTGGTTGTAGTGCACATGATTTATGAAATCTGTGATGAGTACAGGCAGATTTCTTTGTGCAGTGTACTTACTCGAACTTGGTTGTAATGTACAGGATTGTTGAGATCTGGTACAGAAGAGAATTTGTTGCCATGGAGGTTACTATTTTCTCGCTGTAAGTCAGATATCTGAGTTTGAAGATGATTTAACATTTTTGAAGCGTTAATATCGTCCAGAGAGCTGTAATAATCAGGTGGACTCATCACCTGTTTCTGATGCTGTAGATAAGACGAGAAGAAATTACACAACATCCAAGTTGTGGATGTGATAATAGCTGTCCTACTACATTGTTTTGTATTGTAGACTAATCACTTAATTGACATAAAAGAAATTTAGATGCACACAATATATATATACAAGCAAATGTTACATTTTAAACAAATTTAAGAATAAATAGATACAGAAGTCATGCATTAATATATGAATAGAAGTTAGGCCATGTAAATATGGTGGTTTGGATACCAATTGAAATCTTTGACAATTTAAATCTGTTGTAATTAAACTGGTAAAACAAAAACCTATAAATAAATAATCCAAGGAGCTTAATAATGACACCTAATGGTGTGTCTGATATAAATGAGTATGACAATGTACAGTTGTATCTCAAGAAAATTATTTGAATCTGTATCAGCAATTTAAATTTGTCACAAAAAGCTTGATAATTGATTAATGTTCACACAAAATAAAATTTAATATACCGAAATAGCTTGCTTCAAATATAAAATTAATAAAACTAAACCTGACTTACCACAAAAAATAGTATAAAATTAATGTGGTCCAAACGGTATTATTTACACGGCCTCAATACAAGCAGATGATATATAGCTTACAACAATCAAACTGATAAATTATTTACATTAAGGTAAAACACAGAGAATATTGAGTTAAATGCATTATATGTTGTATAAAGTACATACAACTGATGGGGAGGGCGAACAGCACCAAAATTCAAGAGAATATTTTACCACTGAAAGTTATGTCCAACTATAAAGTTATGTTTTTTTTTTCAGACTCAAGAATAATATAGACAAAATCTTTAATTGAAGTTATCTGAACCAATTATTTCAAATTAAAATTGTGTAATATTATCATCCCTTGAATCAAGTTGTATTAAATCTATATTGATGGGTATCATATCATACAAAAGATGTTGTTGTTGGCTATTGAGAACAGAAAATTATAATTAGCTACATAAATTTTCCCATGCAGTAAATGTATCTTGGAGAAGATATACATTTTACTAGACAACATTAACACTGTAGCAAAATCTAACTAGCTCTCACGTAAATCAAAATAATGGCATGCAAATGTCTATTCCAAATTGAAACAATAACTGAACATAGGTTTGTATTATTTTTTGACTTCTCAATACATTTGTATTAAGAACAAAGGGTGTATTGAAAAACATGTACCGGTACATTCATTTACATGCACAAAACTAAAGATTTAGATTGGCAGGGGAGATAACTATTATATTACTTTACCCAGACTTTCAAATCTGACAAGGAAGAAAACATACCCAACCAATTTTCCAATATGAAAAGGGAAATAACTTCTACATATCATGATTAATTCTCATCTTACAAGGCTGACACCTACTGATATAGTCACTACATTCCTCGTTTTGACAAGGGAGATAACTACTGCCTACCTGATTTAATTATATGAATTAATTCACCTACCTGACTATGGAGATAACTACTACATACCCGTATCTGAGTGAGACACTAATTTGGCAAGGGAGATAACTACTGCATACCTGACTTGGACACTTATTTGGCAAGGGAAATAACTACTACATACCTGGCTCAGACGTTTGATTTCTCTTTCTAATCTGTCCATTTCTTGTTGCTGCATTTCACTGCGAGGTCTAAATTCATATTGAGGAATCTTAGGAGGTTTTCCGTAGGAGCTAATGAGAAACAAGAAACAATCAATGACTTCATATAGACTTTCGATACATTTTTATAAGTAAAGTAAAGTATATGTAAAAAACTAAATTAACAATGTATGTTTTGTAAATGATACATCTGATGTTTTATATTGTATAGTAAAATAATGAGGCCCTGTGACTATAAAAAAACTCAAGCTTGAGTTAGGCACAAATCCATGCTCAAACTCAATTCCATACTCAACTACATTATTAATGTTGTGTCGAAAAAATATATGGTTGAGCATGTATTCAGCTTGAATGTACACATTAGAGTCATACTCGGCTGAATATGTGCTCAGGAAGTTTTATAGACTCTGATTTTTGCGTCATCCCCACCTGGACATATTCTCTGGAGTTTGAGTCCGAGCATAGCCTTGAGTTTTTTTATAGTCATGGGGCCCGATGTCTTATTGTCTGAACAATTATAAGAAACATCTTACAAAATGTCAAAAAGATTTACTGGTATCTGATATAATTTCAAAATTTAAGTACTAGTACAGACAGTAACGGTCCCATCCAATAAAAATAAATTCTATGGTAGCTTTTTTTTTATACACAAAAGAGGCATTTAGTACTTGTTAAATATAGAGAGAAAAAAACTAAAAAGCAAATAAAATACAAGAGAGCTTTAAATACATGTTTACTTGTAGAAATATATTTTAGAGTTGTCACTGATACAATTAACTAGAATTGCTAGCAATATATTGTTGTCTACACACAAATCTAATGAAACATAATACCTAGAAAGTATTAGATATAACTAATGTACATGTAGCAAATCAATTGGTACATTGCTTTGTTATGTTTTGTTCGTTTCTTAACAGTTTATTAAAATCCTTCATCAGGCAGCACGCCAAAACTCTATATGACAGTAGAATTCATTTCTTAATTTCCTTCTTCCTACTCCTGGTATGTTATATTCACCTTTATATAATATTGGCAAAATGATTTTAAGTAACTCCGTTTTCCCATATAATTATACTGAATATAATGAGTACTACAGTCATTATTTAAAACTAATTTAAACTTATAACATGCAATTTCAAGACTTTTAAATATTTTACCTATAATTTTACACAGACAAGGGTCAGCAGTTTACAATGACATAACATTAAAATGACATAACATTACAATATCTTGAACCTGATTTTGAATCTAATTCTTATTCTAGCTACAACCATACACAAATAAGTCAATAAAGGTATAATGCAATAATTACAGGTAATAGGTAATGTACTGTGCAATGCATGATTTTTGTTCCACACAGACAGAAGATCAGCTTGAAGGGATTGTAAACAGATGTGTTAGACAGCACAACACACAAATTAATAAGAGGCAAGTCATGCTGCAAGACTTGACTTTGTTGAAAAAATTTGAGTCACAGTAAAATGAAGTCATCAATACATTAATAACCTATAGCAGACATGGTTAGAGGCCAACCAAACACTGGTAAGGGACATTTCAATGCACAAAGATTTCTTCCGATCTAAGTATTTAGATAAGAAACTACTATGCAATATTAATGATGCTTCTTGTATCAAGAATATCTATGACAAATTAAATTTTTGAAAGTATTATGCTTATTGTCAGTCTTGGTGGTGTTCACTCAGTGGTTAGCACGCAGGATTTCTAATCTCTCGATGCGACAGGTGTGGGTTTGCCGCCCAGCTGGGCACTGCCAGGTGTGTTTTTGAGCAATACACTTAACCGGCAGCTCATATCAATACGGCGGGTCTGTTGAGATTTGGACTCGAAAATTGCGGTCCCGTCTCTCTCTGGCACGTAAAAGAACTCATTTTATAAGAGCCATAAGTGCTAGTGTGATTACTGGTAGAGGCAGAAATTGCTTACGAAACCAGTAGCAGATAAGATAACATAGAGGCCCACTCTGTGTAAACTACAGTAAGAATGGCAACAAACATACAACAAATAAGTCAATCTAGAAAAGTAAGAATGTTTTCATCATGAGCAACTGCAAAAACCAAATAAAGTTAAGATTTGTTTGTAAAAAGTTTTACAACTATGAAGACCTAACATTAAGAGTTCGACATAAAACGTGATTCAAATGACAGTGCAATTGTTACATTTCTTCCTTCTTGTCTAGAGAGTTTCTCCAGATTGTGTCAGCTGGTTCATCAGTCATATGATCATTATT
>JAUMGZ010170191.1:0-15089 GCA_032359645.1 Pododesmus macrochisma | reverse complement strand
GTTTGACTACAATCGGAAAACCACTCGGGCCTTTCCGTCATACTTCAGAAAAAACACCTCTTGTGTATATGGCGGAGGGACATGCAGTTATTCAGACTAAAATCTTTGCCGGCTGTACTGCCGCCCTGTGTTAATCGCCAGAACATTTACCTCGCAATGCTGAAGAAAGGGCTTCAGCACGAAATTTTCTATATTTTGTTTACATTTAGTAAATTGAGCCTTATTCTCATTTAGTGGTACAAACAAAATTTAAGCTGAGTAGCACAGACAATATACTTTTTGTAGATCAATCTTGCTATTGTCTTTGGCGGTCGCCATAGATACAATATGGCAGCTTACTCAGTACCCCCGATGTGTTTTTCTGAAGTATGACGGAAAGGCCCGAGTGGTTTTCCGATTGGTTAGACTGTTTTGTAAAAAAGTATGATATAAATTATAACGAATGATGATAAAAAACATTTTTAATAATATGAACATATTGTCGATTGTTTATTAGTTTCATTGGGGTTTAACGTTCCTTCAACAAGTACTTATGTCATATCGAGACGGTGTCTGCTTGCGACAGTACCCAATGGTGGCGATTTTATAGTGCTGTCTCACTAAAATATCACGCCGCAGACACATTGACATGATATGTCACTCGGTCACATTATCCTTACACCGAACCAATTAGTCCTTCTCCTACCCAGAAATACTGGCGCTTAAAAGGCAGCGAGAAGATAACCTTAATTTAACGTCTTGGGTTTGACTCGGTCGGGTATCGTACCCCCGTCTACTGGAACACGAAAGTAAACCACTGAGCCACCGCGCAAGTAAACTAACGTGAGAACAAAATAAAACAATAAAAAACATCAAGAAATGTTGATCTAAAAAAACCCGTCTTGAAGTGACTTGATAATGTTGCTGAAGGCGTAAAAATATTGATAATATTTAATATCTGAAAACCAAAATATATCTATATTGTACGTGCTTTAAAATGTGCCAGCTTCATGAAGTAATTGTAAAAAACGATCAAAATCCTAATGCTATCATAAGATCACTGACAAACCAATGTCAAGCTAACGAGTTAATAAACACTAACAGTCTTAAATCGTAGCATTTTAACAGATGTGGGGCCAGTAATATGTTTTAACGGTATCACCTGATCCGGGTTCATAGAATCTTTAATCCGTGTCTTCTTTACCGGCAAATCTTGTTTACACGTGACAACAAACACGCGGGAACAATACACTCAACTGATTGATACGAAAAAAGACACGTGCTACATGTCAACTAAAACCAAATTTAACATAGTCTGCATGGAATGTTTCACGAACAGGAATTCCTTTCATCTGTCGACCCACAGTAAGAATATCTTACAAATTTATGCACTGCCGAAATTGGACTTAAGTGTCTCATTTTAAAGGTAAAAAGAACTCAATTAGTCTGTAATGGTTTCTTTATATAGATCATTATATTAAAATACGCCTTAATTTGCCACTGTCTTAAAGTCAACATGATCGGTGAATGAATATGTAAATATCGTCAGTCGTGGGACACCTTGACATACCTTGGTATGGCCTCAGTTGTAGGATGACATTTAATTTCTACAGTTACCCCCTACATCTAAATATCAAATGACCTGCTGTACAACGCGAGAAAAGAAACCATCATCAATGTAACTTTGATCTCCAGATAATCAATATTTTCATTTGTTTTGGTAATTTGTAAAACCCAATTACATATACATGAAAATATAATATAGACAACCGGGACTACTGGACGAAATCTTGAATGTGTCAGCTTTTTATTTCTTTTTATTCTTTTTTCGATACCATTGCAGTGAGGTGAATATAATGATTACTGGAAAAACTGTCATGGCTGCCATAGCGGCCATCTTGAAATCTGGTCCCCGTTTCACAAAAATACTTAGGACACTTCTTAGTCCTAAGTCAATTCCTAGGAATAGGAACCGTTTCACAAAGAGTCGTAACTAGTACTTAGGAAACAGTATTAAACTTAGGACCAGGAAATAATTCCTATATCTAGGAACGTATTTAATACAACCTTTGTGAAACGGTCCTAGGAATGTACTTAGGACTGTCGTAAGTCTGTTCCTAAGTTTTAGACTTAGGATTGTTTGTGAAACGGGGTCCTGGATTCACTTGACTTTGTGAACCACAAGTGCTACAATATGTGGAAAAGGAGTATGTCACCTAGCTGAGGCAACGTTTGACGTCATAAATGAAGCTTCACCTCCCACACTGAGTTTTTGACAAACTTTGTAAAGTGTTACACCTGATATCAATGTTTGCAACTTTGCTTCTCAATTCAGTGCTTTTACTGCAAATAATGCGCCAGCGCTAGACGCATAAAAGATAATTCTTTTTTGGGTATAGCATCAGATTTTCGGTAATCATAAACATTTAAAAATATGTTAGATTCGTTCACCAAAATAAAACTTCTTTCTATATTCTGTAAGTTTGTTTGTTTGTTTAATTTGGGTTAAGCGTCCCTTTAACCCATTTAGGTCATATCGAGACGGTGTCTGCTTGCGACAGTGCCCACATATGGCGACTTTATAGTGCTGTCGCACTGAAAAAAGATTATGTAAGGCATACGCGATCAGAGAAACAAAAATATACACAACACGTGTTCATAGCGCATCAAACTAGGACACCTTACGGCGGAAGTGACGTATACGATCTGGGTGGAGTACGCTCCCAGATATAATACGGCAAAAATAGCAGCAAACAAAGTGTGACATTGACGATGAGATAAATAGGAGCATGTTAAATTCGACAACCTTCATTTTACATGTGTAGGCAGACAAAATCAATTATATCCGGTTATTAGGAGAAACGCACATCATTCTTAAAAAGGACCAAATTGACACAACATGCATATTTAAATAAAGAGTTCAAGCAGATATAAAAATTCAAATGTATAACACCGACACGCATACATCCACAACACTACCATAATGTAGGTAATTAAACAATCATAGCTATATTTTAACATAGATTAAAATTAATAAAAATGTATTCTTGATTATCCAAATCAATTTACCCCGTCACTGCAAACGACGGGAACACTAATGTGACCTTGGTGAAATTTGCAAGGACTCGTTCAAAGATTAAAAATAAAAATGATTTTTATAGACAAATTAGTGCTAATTTTAACTTGTATAGTAAGTGTTTACGGTGATTCTCGCATAATGTATGTGATTTTTCACATCTTTTTAATGTTTTGAAGTAAACGAAAATGGCGACAGAACAAACAACGAAGATGACATTATCGACTGACAGTAAAAAGGACAACCCAATTAACCATCGAGTGTAATGAAAGTTGGTAGACGCTAATTCCATGTAAATTGTGGGCCGAATTGTACGTGCGTGTCCCAAGACAAGCGTCTTAAAGCCAAAGACGTTAAAATTACTCTAATAGACGCAATGTATAGAGTTACCCCTCCTTAGAACCAAAGTAATGGAATATAAACAAACAGAAGAATGGCGACGTGAGCCTTTTTAGTGTCACTGGCAGGAAAGGGCCACGTGTAGAAGGGTTGTGTTTATCTACGGAGTGATTAGTCTGCCTTCTTAATATTGTTGTCACTTAGTTAGTGGGTCGTGCAGTGATTTACATGTAATCAGTCGAATAATGATGGTCAGTTATTCCATCAATGGTCACTAAGTCCATCATTCACACCACACCGGTCAAATGTTTATCTTATTTCTTTAACCTGTCCATGTCTCGTGCTTGAGAATGCAGATGTGTGTTTTGTGCTGGAATTTCGACAATGTCACTCTACCCTGGGGTCAGTGTGTCTTTGAGGTGTCAACTAAAAGGCACCATATTTTTTTAAAAAAAAAAAAATTCAAAATAAATGTTAATTATCAACAGTTAAATGTTAGTTCTCTCTAAACTACTATGTCTTTGAAATATGTTTTAATCTTTTGACACTAAAATAGTGTTGTTCCAATATGATAGTGAGAAAATCGTGTACTTTCTAAAAGAAATGTTGTATCCTACTCAAACAAAACAGGGAAGTGACGTATTTTCACTATAATGACGTTATTTTTTATATTCGTTTTTTTACCGATTTAAAAATGGATTGTTACAAATGTACATGACAGAATCTTCGAGCTCAATAAATATCTTAGTAATTCATTCTTCTCTTCTGTTAAATATTTTTTATCCTTAAATTGATAATTCTTAGAGACAGTGCATGATAGAAACAGAGTACATTTATGCAAAAAAACAAATACTTAAATCATTGATCTTGTTAAAATAAAAAAAGCATTTACTAAGGCAAGAATGATCAGAAAGTCGAGGTTAACTTTCAAAGCGGGGTACCAACGGTTGCTTCTAAGCAAACTTAAGATGCATGCAGAGAGCAGAAAAAACAAATGGCAGAAAAAATAAAACATATCCCATTAAGGACTTACATGTACGAGTTCATTATGCTATAATTAAATACTTTTTACAGTGTATTATGTGCGACAAGCCATTAACACGTTTACTTTTAAACTGTCAGATTTCAATTACAAACAACATTTAACAATAATGAGTCATTGACTTTACATTTCATTTACAGAAATAAAAATTAATGTTTATCGTGTGTAGACTCTATTTAGTGGCGTTTAATATCGTCCTTCACGCATTCAGTGAAAACATATCTCACAAGGCTGGTATGGAGTCGTAGGCATGTTAAAGGGTGGACAAAGAAACGCGCATAATTAACATTTTAATTCAAGTTAATAGTTACAAATTACTTCGAACCCAGGCAAATGTCAGCAACCAATTATTTCAACACTACCCTTGTAAGCAGAGAACGGCGTGTATAGTCGGCGTATTTTGCTGTAAATCATTCTAGCCAACGTATTTCCTTTCGTGCTTCGAAACCGATGCAACACTGGTTCTTTTAATGATGTGCATTCGGCCATGTTTAACGACAATGGAGGATTGTCCAGATCTCGTCTTAATGGTGCAACCAAGCTGAAGACGTATTCTCGGTGGCTAATCGCTCATAAACAATAACTGTACAAATACTCCATAAATAAAATATAACTAGCCCGCGGTGAATAAAACGCATGCAGCAAATGAATATACCGTCTCCGGAATTAAATACATGGGCGCTTAATGTTTTGCTGTATTGTCAATAATTAGAGATAAATTCTACATTTGTTCTTTTTGTGTGAACGAGAGTTGTATTACTAGTAAGATAACATCAAATCAGTCACGTAACTTGTACAATATAAAAGCAACTGAACGCTGTCTGTCTGTGGGGTGTGTGAAAACAATTCAACTCAGTTTAACTGTTTTTATCAAATAAAATGTTCTGATAAAAGGCTTTTAAGAAATCTGAAGCATATATATTGTTGTTTGCATTTCTCGCATGTTTGAACACTTTCAACACAGTCTAGATCCCTGAAATATATCTGCTTATTCTAGTGTCACTGACGGTTAGTTTAGTTGCAATAGGTTGTGAATTGTAGGCGGACTAGGTTTGTAACAGAATAAATTAATTATCAATAAAATTGTTAAGTTCTTTTAAAATAACATTTTGAGGAACTGTGCGGAAATCAAAGAGAATTAAAAGTATTAAATAGTTTGATGACCAATGGGACAAACACAACAAAAGGCACCTCCCCCTACACACACAGAGAGAGAGAGAGAGAGAGAGAGAGAGATTCCTAAAATGAAAATGTGTTTGTTTGTTTATTGGGGTTTAGCTTCCCTTTAACTCATGTATAGGTCATATCGAGACGGTGTATGCTTATAAAAGTGTGCACTTATGTCCGTTTTAATATTGCTGTCTCACTGAAATATCACACAACAGACACATTGACATTAAACTTCACTTAGTCACATTATCATAACACCGTGTCAACCAGTCCTCCCGCTAAGCGCTCAGCAGGTAGCGCGAAGATTGCATAATTTTAAAATGAAATTTAGGAAAACACAATATTTATATTGCCAATTTCATACTTTTTACCAATGTTATCTAAATGTTAGAACACTTGACTAGATCAGGGCATAATTGATCATCTAGCATTGAAACATAAAAAAAACATTAATGGTAATAAGGAAAAGAAACCAGGTGCCCCGGAAGAATGGGTCCTTCCTGGATCAAGCTTGTCCGCAATGATCATTTTGCCGCACGTTCTCGCCTCAAGTAATTATGGGACGGTTCAACGATTTAATAGGAACAATGTATGCATTCTTAGACAAACACACTGATTTGTGAAAGCCGATGTTATGCGCATGCACGCAGTAGCATACAATCTCTAAGTGATGTTGCTGATAAATGGGACAGATGCACTATCAGTGGCAATTCTTTGTTATTAAACAAGACAAACGCTCATTTCGCCTGATCAATTAGCAATAACGGTGATTGTTCCATTCCAAATAAAAAAAGTCGGCATTTGCTTCAATTAGTCCCATAATTTATAAAGTTGATGCGGTTTCAAATTCCAAATTGACTAAAAACATTTGACTATGCAGGGCGTATTTGGTAGGAAGTGGCATTGAAGTCAGATATGAAAATAGAACTTTTTTATCTGATGTGAAATGTGGCTAATTGCCGATGATATATGGCATTTTTCTAATCGACATTGCATGTTTCAGGAACGACGGAGGCTGGACCGCCCCTAGTGCAAGCAGTGCGACACTAATATCAGTCCTATAACTATTACATCAATGTAGGAGAACGATTAACCCTGACAAATTACCTGTAAAATTACCATAAAGTGTACTTTATCTCAACTCTGCACAATTGCATAACATAATTAATTCTGCGTCGAAGAGCAAATCACTCTCGGTACAAAACACATCTTGTAACTCTCTACAATAGAGGCGCATTCTGATCGGACGATAATGTTAAATATCACCTTGCAACGCAGCGACAATGCAGGTACATGTACTATTGTTGCATTGACCTCTGCAAATTGGAGTAAAGGTGTTTTGTTTATTTGTATCTAGCTTTTTCAGATTCTAGGTTTTAGCTGGACAACTGCTTTATCAACATGATCTATAATGTAGCATATTCCAGTCCAATTTGATATTTCAAAGAAAATGTAACTGAACGTATATTTTAGTTTTAATTCAAGTGCAAAATAAATGTTAACTTAAACGGACTACGAAAGCGTCTTAGAGTAATGCATCTTGCATATAGACCTCGCATTCTTTTAATGAATTCACAATTTAATTGCGTAAAATTAATTGAAATGTTTCTCAGTCTCATTCAAACAGTTATATTTAGAAGCATTATATTTACATTAACAATGTCATATCTCTATAAAAACCATAGAGATTGTTGACGTTTATTTTAGCATAAACTCTGACGTAGTAATATTGAAAACGTCAAGTGTCGCAGTATACTTGTCATTCCTCTGCGAACACGCTCGCGTTTTTTTTTTTTTTTTTTTTGGCGCGCATTATTCGGTTTGTCTGCACGCCTGTTCAGAGTTATAGTACCACAAACGTCAACAAATAACAGTTTAATGCTAAGATATATATATACATGTAGTTTTTCTAATATTTGCTTGATTTTGAATTCTTAAAAACAACATATTGGCATACCTCATGTAAATGTAGATATATGTAATAACTTAACATATTCTGAAATTGCTACGAATATGACGAATATATATGTCAACAGATATATAGAAGTAAACACCTCACCTCACTTCAAAGTGGTTTTCTAACTCTTTGTGGTCACACCACTAGCGGAAACAAAGGAGAGGCACCAGACGCGCCTTTCCCAAACTCCATTATTTTATCAAATCTACCATATTTTTGATACAAAACTTGTATGCCCGTTCATATCGTGTGTTGCACCCCTAAGTCCACCCTCTCAATTTAAATCTTGGACCTGACTCTGTGGTCATATTTTGTACAAATTTGCTTTATCCCATTTTACATGAATCTTATATGTATCGCCAAGTAAATGTGTTAATATATTTCTTTGCTTCATCTGTATGTATATCTGTTGACTAAGACAATCATCATAATTTACTAACAACAATGTTCAGCTTTTTGTATTGTTCTTTAGTTTTGGGGTCATAGTTTCTTATTTTGAAGCGCGAACATGACGGTCGTGGAATAGAATATTCGCCACAGACGCTGCTACAATACATTACAGTGCAACCTGCTCTAGCAACCACCTCTTTAAAGAGACCACTTATGCACAAAGACCACTAAAACTAGGTCCATTGTAGTCTAATCTAACTTATTTTTACCTGTATATAAAGACCACCTCAATATAAAGACCACTTTTGTCTGGTCTCTGTGTTGGTCGTTATAGACAAGTTTGACTGTACTTAAAAAATATGACATTGATTGTTTAATGAACTTATAGAAAAAAAATATTTAGAACATATATACCACTTAGGCAATACGAATGTGAGAAAACTACTTGGTAGATATAAAAAATAAAATTCCATGTACATTGCATGTTATTGATTTGCTAGGTTTTGAGAAAAATACAGTGTAAACTTTTTGTAACTTCACAAATCCATCTCAATGCAACTATAAACTTTCCTAAAATCATAAATAAAACCTCAACATCACGTAACAGCATATTGGTAATAACCATTTTTATAGAAAATTGTCATACATTTTGTACTTTCTTGTAAAATTGAATTTATGTATTTTAGAAAATGTTGGAAATTTCATAATAAATCAAATATCAGAAAACTGCTTGATAGATTTGCCATACTTTGCTCTAAAATGAAAGCTCTATAGAAATAAGTATTAAAACACATGAATTTTAAAAAACAAAAACAAAAACATTCTAAAAGTAGTTTGCTACTGTCATATTGCCTTAATGTTTAATGAAGTATTTTAAAAGAGCGATTTATTTCAGACGTTATATTTTACCCTGGATTCAACTTAAAAGTACGCGATTTTCTATAATAGTTAGTTTTAATATACCAATAGCGTCTTCTTTCTTTTTGTACAAATATAGAATGTTGATAAAGATAACAAGTGGTACAAATTTCAACGTCGGGAAAACATTTAAAAGAATGAGTCGGAGTTTGATATATATAGATTTGGATTTTCATATTCTTTGAAATATTTTTATCTTTGCTTCCAATTCATTGCCGGGGTGTAGCACACATTACAAACAGAGAATAAACTGGTAAAAAAAAGCTGCGACATAGAATTATTCTACAAAGGAAGATAGATATGTAACTAAAAATTTGTTTCATTTCAATAGATTTTACTACATTTTGATAAGTTCTTGATATTTTAATTTATTGCTTTCGTTTTTACAATACCAAACATGTTTATTTTCTTCAACAATTTCAAATCTAGATACATGTATGTAGGCTGTTATATAATTTAAAAATACGTACATCTCACGTTAATTGATATATATATATTGCGTGTATAGTGATTGGCGTCTTGTACAAATGTAAATATACCAATTTAAGGTTAGGTACCCTAACACATAAGAAATATACGGATATATCCAGTTTATATTCGCTCATAATGTTTCATCGCAGTTAAAGATATGTGTTGTTCTTTGAAGTCGATACAAAATTGCGATAAAACATAAGATGTATTCACTTAACTTGTAAACACCCTTTTAAAGTAACAGCATCATTTTGCAGCAAACTTTATTCATATTTCATTTCTTGTAAAACATATTGTTCTGTGTGTAAGAATAAATGTTGTTCTAGAACGTCAACATATCGATGGTAGCATTGACACGGGCAAATGTAAAAATAGCACTTCAAAAAAAGTGATCATCTTAATCTTTATACATTGAATGGCGGAGTATACTTATGATACATAATTGTTAAAAATGATTATTAAATCATCTTAACTAAATGAATATTAAATCATCTTAACTAAATGAATATTAAATCATCTTAACGAAATGATTTTTTGTATATTAATCTTACCTGATTTCTGGTCCTAAATTGTGTTATAATACAAATAAAATAAAGCATCCGAATCACATCAAAATAATTCTATCTCGGCGCTTAATGCATGGAAAATAAACTGACAACACGTATAGAAATAATTCTACTAAATATCTACACTGCGTAAACTCAAAGTTTTGTTTATTGTCATTTTTTAGTTATTTTTAGTTTGTATCGTTTCTTAAATCTGACGTTTTAAATTTAAAATGCTCATTAAATACACGTCAGTGAGCTTTCTAAAAACAAATAACACGGATCGGGCTTCGAAAGACAATAGTATTACTGCTGGTCACAAAATACGAAAACATTCGTCCGATATCTCGGCATGATCTACTGGTTATCACCATGCTTCGTCGAAGTATTGACCACTGAAGTGATATTAAATAGCTAATTTATACAACATTATGACCACTCAATGTGTGATTTATTGCCTCTCCACGCACACACTTGTGAATATTACTGAAGCAAACAATTGAAGATAAAGGATATACAAAGTTATGTTCAAGTTGTTAACAAATACACTTAGAGTTCATGTTTATATATTTTTGAAATTTAATATTGACAATTTACAGAGAAAAACAAATCAATGATTAATAGAAATACAGTAATAATGTTCTAAGATGGCCGGACAGAGAGGGGGTGGGGGTGTCGGATACTTTAATAGAATTGATACTGAAACTTTGGGTGAACAGTTAAGCAGGGCCATAACCTGGGGAAAGTCGGTGTTGGGGGGACACTTTGTTTCTGCCACACACACATATTTGCCGATTTGCTGGGATTTTTGTCATAGAAAAAAAGACAAGTTGCTGTCCTTCAAAAAAGGACAGCAATACGTGGACTGGCGAAGTGTATTGATGTTTAAATCAGACACAAACGCAATTGGTAAAGAAATAAACAACTTTATTAGTATCAAAAACCACACAGTGTAATATGCTATATCCAATATTATATATTGGAGAATTGCTATGTTTGACAAAAAAAATACATTATTTTAATAATTTTTGTCGGATCTTTTACAACAAGAATGAATTTGAAGATGATAATGAAAATTTCACACAATGAAAAAAAAGATGTGAAAGTGTATTGATATCGAAAAAATGATAAGTCATTTTGAAAATTGTATATTGTAACCGACATACAATACATCACTGTAAATCCAATAAAATATTTTGGTTTTTTAAATCACAGCTGCCTTCAACAAAATGTAGTATTGATTGTATAGCAGGAAAATATGATATGACTATACAATTAATGCATGAATTCTACTATTTATATATGAAGAACAAATGTATTATTTATGACATGAATGGAAAATGTAATACAAAATGGATAAATTGTATTAATTTATATATGAACAACAAATTCGATTTAGTATTTATTGTACGACTGAAAAATATGATACAATATAGACAAATTCTCAGAATTACTTTTTTAGTAAGACTGAAAAAAGATATGAATGAACTAATTCTACATGTATTTACAATGAACAACAAATGTACTATTCATGTTAATGACAAAAAATCTATAAACACTACAATTTCTTCTAATCATGGAATAACTGAAATCATAATCAATAGTAATTATATACAATTATATTTTTTAATCTAGAATAAATAGCAATAAAAATTGTCTTATAAAGTAAAAACACTTAGTTGGAACCTCATAAGGAACATTTGTACCAAGATGGAAGTCATTCGGTCCAAGCCAATCAGAGTCCTCGATAGCCATCTTGAATTTCTAAATTGACATGTATAGTAATAAAACTTAGTTGATACCTCATAATGAACATTTGTGCTAAGTTTGGAGTCAATTGGTGCAGCCGTTCTTGAGAAGAAGTCAAAATAAGCTCAGCCAATCAGAGGCCACGGCAACCATCTTGGATTTTTCAATAGAAATGAAAAGTATTAACACTTAGTTGAGACCTCATAAGGAACATTTGAACAAAGTTAGTAGTCAGTTGGTGCAGCAGTTCTTGAGAAGTTAAAAATGTCTCAGCTAATCAAAGGCAATGGCGGCCATCTTGGATTTCTGAACTGGCATGTATAGTTATAAAACTTAGTCGAGACCTAATAAGGAACATTTTTACCAAGTTTGGAGTCAATTGGTGCAGCCGTTCTTAAGAAGAAGTTGAAAATGTCTAATCAAATCTAGGATCCATCTTGGATGGCCAATCTAGTCCTCGGCAGCCATCTTGGAATTTCTGAATTGGCATGTATAGTAATAACACTCAGATGGGACCTCATAAGGAACATGTGTACCAAGTTAGTAGTCAGCTAGTGTAGCTGTTCTTGAAAAAGTTAAAAATATCTCAGCCAATCAAAGGCCATGGCGGCCATTTCGAATTTCTGAATTGGCATGTATAGTAATAAAACTTAGTTGAGACCTCATAAGGAACTTCTTGAGAAAAAGTTGAAAATGTCTTAATCAATCAGGGGCTAGAGTAGCAGTCAATCAAAGAAGTTGACTTGATTCATTTATGTGTTTAATTCTTAATTTTTTGCTTTGTTTTGTTAATTTAAATATAACCATTATCGAGATATTAAATTTGACCGCAATGACCTAGAAGTTTGACCACATGACATTACAAATAACTTGATTCATTTATCTGAGCAATTTTGAAAAATATTGCTTCATATTGTTACTATCAATTACTTACTTATAAAATACAACCAAAGTGACCTTGATGTTGACCTAATGTCATTGAAAATCATTCATTAATTTATAAGTGCAATGCTAATCAAATCGGCTCATGCTGTTATTACTATCAACTTTCCATTAAAGAGATATTAAATTTAACCATTACCCTGACTTTAAGCGACTCCGTTTTCACTTTATTACTTTTAAACTTTTTAATTAATTCATTTGTGTAATTTGAAACCCCCTGTTGGGCATAGCTTCTCTTCCATGCAATTTGATATTTCCATTATATCAAATATGTAAGATGCAGTGTGCATGTAGCCATGTGTGTGGTGTTAATGCACAGGCAAAAAGTCCTGCCGTGAGATAATACTATACCTATAACTCCAATGCATTTTTCATCCAAATATTTGAAAAATTGAAATGCACATGAAAACAAAAAAATTGTGTCTACCCCCAACTTGCTGAGAATTATAACACTTTTACCTCTACACACATACTTCTCTCAATTAGTACTGTATAACCCAGTTTTTATTTTGCACGGATTAAACCGTTTAATTACATCTACCTGTACGATACCGTGCATGTGTGACAATAGCAACACAACTGTCATTACATTACTAACGGTCCACGCAATTATCAATATAAAGTATGTATAGCTTAAAGCTGTAATATTCTCCAAAACGATATATTTCAATTCACAAAATTCAGCTACAAACGTCAAGTAAATTTAGTTCATAACTGTTTTTCTGGGTTTTTCTGTTTGCGTTCCACGTTTTCCTTTTATCGCCCAGATCCACGGACTTACGGCTTTGAATATCGTCTTTTACTTTGCTAGTTCATTCCGGGTGTGACTTTGTAGTTCACCTGGACGAAGTCCAAGTGTACTTTTTATATTCCAATCCGTATATGATTAACATTTTCCTTGCATGATCCCCTTTCAGAATTGTGTTTAATGTTGCAGAATACCATCAAACACGGCCTCTGATTGGCTGAGACATTTTCGACTTCTTGTCAAGAACTGTTGGACAGATTTACATGAAACTTAATGCAAATGTTCCTTACATGATCCCCTTTCAGAATTGTATTTAATGTTGCCAAATATTATCAAATATGACCGCCGTGGGATCTGATTGACTTAGACATTTTCGACTGCTTGTCAAGAAAAGTTGGTTAGATTTTATTGAAACCTGATGTACATTTTCCTTGCACGGTCCCCTTACGGATTTCTATCCAATGTTGCTAAACTCTGTCCAATATGGCTCCGGTGGCTTCTGATTGGCTGAGAAATTTTCAATTTCCTGTCAATAACCGATGGACCGATTTTCACGAATCTTGATGTTGCTCTTCCTTACATGATCGTCTTTGAAATTTGTGTCCGAACTCTATCCAAGATGGCAACTGTGGCTTCTGATTGCTTGGAACATTTTTAACTTCTTGTCAAGAACCATTAGTCAGATTTTCAAATTTGTGTCTGACATTGCCAAATTCAAATATGGCTAACCTGGCTTCCAATTGGCTGAGACATTTTCGATTTCTTGTTTCAATTTCTACTCATGATTGGCTGATCTGTTTTATAATACAAAAATGCAACATGAATCATGCCTTCGATAAATATGATATTAAAAAGATGAAGGAGCCACAACTCCTGTGTGAATTACCCCGTCCCGAACCCCAGCTCTTGCTCGAAGCTGCTGTCATTAATGAACGCAAGAGAAAAATTAATTTTTAATAGACAAGACTTCAGTTAATCAAAGTTATAGAGCCAAAGGGGGAAACGTTTACAAAAAACAGATATCATTGCATATAATAAATCATATCGTGTTAAGAACCTTACTCTCGGGTTTAAAGCAAATATATACAATGTATTGTCTTTGTTGTTTTTGTAAATACTCGTTATTAAATCTTGTTGCTAAGTAATCTTGCATTGTTTATATATTCAAGTGGACGTTAGGGCCCAATGGGCCTCTTGTTTATGAAGCGCTGTTGTTTGTTTGCCAGTAACCTTTGTTCTGTTGATCCTACCCCCCCCCCCCCTCTTTTTGTTACAATTTACTTGAAAGTATTGTTTGTGTTGCCCAAGTGTCGACCAAACAGTTGATGTATAAATCATCAAAATTACCAGGCACCGCCACCTTAAGTGTTCTGTTGATCCACAATTATAACATCTACGCCCACTTCTTTATGCTGAAATAACATTTTTTGCACCTCTGTTCTATTGATTCCATTTCTTCTTGTTTTCTTGTGCGGCGCAGCCAAGATCAACGATTGATTATTTAGTAAAAATTAAAAACGTATCATTGCTTGAGCTGATTTGATTATTTTAAGTCTATAGGCCCTGTCACACCTCGCCGGAGCTATACCGGAGCACACATTTAACGATTTTCGGGGATCGGTACTACATGTAGTACATGTACGTGAAGTTAGCAGTTGATTGGAGATTGGAGATTGGAGATTGGAAATTGGATATTCGAATATCCAATCCACTGCCAGCAGTAGATTGGATTTTCACATTTAGCAGTAGATTGGATATTCGAA
>JAUMGZ010170180.1:0-15092 GCA_032359645.1 Pododesmus macrochisma | reverse complement strand
ATGTTATAATGTATAAAGACAATGTTATAATGTATGAAGACAATGTTATAATGTATAAAGACAATGTTATAATGTATGAAGACAATGTTATAATGTATAAAGACAATGTTATAATGTATGAAGACAATGTTATAATGTATAAAGACAATGTTATAATGTATAGATTCAGTTAATAATATCACTCATTCTTTGACTGTAAGTCGTCTTCTGATATTTGAAAACTTTCTGTCAAAGTTTGACTATCAACCTAGCTAGAAGGACTTACAAGTTGACAATGATTACTAACTACAGGGGCATGGACAGTCCACGAATCCTTACATCATGGTGATGTGTTATAAATATAGTTTTATAATAACAAGAAGAGATATTACGAAGATCTTTTAAAGCTTCTTATTACAGGTGAATTGTAGAGATTATAATATCGATTGTGTTGTGTATTTGTTCAGACATCACATCTTTAATTAGTTTTCTTCTCTACTATTGAGGCCATGTTTACCTACTAGCAAAATAGGTGAAGATTTCAATCAGACTCATCGCTGGACGTCACGCTCCGTAATCAGCGATGAGAAATTCTCTTGAATTTAGTAGGTAATTTGCTGGAGGTGGACTCTTATTTACCTGATCAGTGACTATGGTTTTATTGAGGTCTTGATCTTCTTAAGATGACCAATTGAATGTCCTGCTGACCACCTGGACTGTATTTTGTCTTTATATAGTGGATTAAATCTACTAAAACTGACCATGGTCTGACACATAACACATGGGAGGTGTTGACTGCAGGTGCTTACTGTCCAGATTGAGACACATAGTTTGTAAAGACGAGATAACTTTTCTTCACTTTCTGGGAATTTTCAATTTAGATTTAGGTTATTTCTCAAATTGCTTTTATTTCAAATGAAATTTGAAGAATTTAGTTTATGTGATCTTTGTTAAATGTGAAAACTCATTTCATCTCTTGGTAACTAACTGCCAACTCTGATGTCTATACATATACTGTGAAGGCTCATTGCTCAATACAAGAATTATATAATTCAAATATTGCATTGAATAAAAAACTGTAAAACTATAGCATACTTTGAATAAAAAATCTTTAAATGTACAGCGTAGTTATAAATACTAGAATTAGATTTGTACAATATTTATAGTATGTTCAGAAACTCATACAAAGCTAGTTATTTGTAAATAGAAAATATTCTTTATATAAATATACAAAAATATGTAGAAACCTTAGAAATGCAGTAAATGTGAAATGGTAAGTGTTGTGAGCACTTGATATAAGTACACACCACTTAGTATTGTCTTACTCACTTCTATATGATAAATCACTCCAGAGAAAGTGCTCCTTTAATAGACCAGACTACAAACTCTCTCAGTCCAGTCTAGAATTCATTTATTGTTTAATGTATAACAGAGGTAAATAATAGGTTTCTACTCTAAAACACCCAGGATACACAAGCATGCTTTCTTTTAAGGAAAAATTAGTTAAGTTTTGATTGAGTTCTTATGAATTATGTATGGGTAAACCTTTGAATTCATAGACCGCTACTTTAGTATAAAGTCTTTGACTTGATCAAGGTCAGAATGATGTTAACATACATTAATCATTCAATATAGTATTTAAAATTGTAAATTTATAATTCATCAGAATTTATTTATACAAAAAAAATGATATGCACATTTGAAGAACTCAAAGTGTTTTATCAGTTTTGTTTTTTGGTAATTAAGCTCTATAACATCACGTTGTGTACATGGTTTAATTTACTTATAACTTTAAGTAAGAAAATAAGTAGATATTTCCATGTCAGATGTACATAATAAGTAGATATTTCCATGTAATATGTACATAATTGTTTGTGACAGCAATATGTTCTTGAAACGTCATGCTCTATTAGCTTAACAAAACTGTGTGAACTTCTTCCAAACAAAAAAGAAAAGTTTTATGAGTGAAAAAATGTCTTCAGATCCAGTAGGCAGACTGATTTTGTCAACAATGGAATATCTACATGTTAAGTTATCAAAACTTTACTCTGATTTGACTTCATAATCCTACAAGGGGGATAACCCATGAATTTGCCTTAGGACAGGCTTTTTGAATTTAATAATCAAGATTTTGTTTGACTGTTTTGATATGTGGACCATAAATAGTCTTTAGTTCAATGGATTATGCTTTGAAATGAAACGTTAGGAACTGTTAAGCCTGTAAATAAGTTTTAGTTTCTGTAAACGTACATTTGACAAGTCAGTACACAATGTTATTAAGACTTGGTCATAATCTTCTAGATGTATTAAGATTGCTTATAAAGCAACACAGACGTTATTATAAGGTCATCATAGCATTTTCCATCTTTAGACACATTCTCTACAGATTCTTTCATTTCTATTGTGTCGGTCACTATATTCAATAAATTGATAGAGTTCTAATATTTAATCATAATTTTGCTCCAAGAAGGAAATACAATATATTGAGGGATACATCATACAGTATAATGGAATTTTCCTTCAGCAAAATATAATTGATTTTTTATTAAGTGAAATGAATAAGTTGCTATTGAGCTCTCATTATGACAATATTTTACACACACAAAAAGTGACAGAGAACAGCAAGAAAGCATTTGGTTTATACATTAAAGATACAAATCTGACGGACAATAGATTTACTACTGTGGAAGTAATGAGGTGTTAAATGTATATCACTGGTCATTTGTACCATACAATATTAACTGGTCCTTTTATTGACTCTACCCATATTGAATATCCTGACTTCTTTACAAAGAGTTGCCATCTCATTGGACCTTACTTCCATGGGATGTCTGTCAGAAGATAAATGCTGTATTAGTGAATCAGTAAGTCTCAGCCGGGGCCCAATGAGCAGCCATACAAACTTGTATCAAATGTTGATTTTAATGCATGGAAATTCTTCATTTCCTGTGGTGGTCATTTTTCATGGTCAGTGTAACATTTTCTTCACCTTTTTAAGAGAAGATTGATGTCTGGACCACACTTTGGTGTGCACTGGTATCAGACTTTCTACGATTTATATGTAAACTGAACCCTTGAGAAATGTGAAGATTTTACAGTTGTTAATATCACCCTGGTTTTTTCTATTACTGTAAATTTCCTGTTCTTTAATTGTGATATATTCAGCCTCTGGCAGCTGATTTAAATTGTGTATTTTACTTCTTGTCAGGTATTATACCTCCTTTGTATATATCTAATGATACCTTTAGTATACAAATTAGACCTCCCTGAAGTTTTGTATGTCATTGGAAGATGCAGAATTGTGTACTGGCCACTACGGAAATAATTTAATGAGCTGTGTCATTCCTTTTTCATTCATTAATTAACAAGTTTCATTTAAGAAAAAGACACTAAATAAAGAAGCTTGTACAATGTTAATAGTTTGACAATTGAATTATTGAATTTGTGATGTCAAAATCAATCAATTGAAAAAATTCTTGTAATTAGCTGAGTTAGATTTATATTCTTTGTAATATATAAAAAGCTTTTGAAGTATATCTTCATTGCACTCTCTTTCAATGAGTTTATCCGTTTAATCTGTATGAAAAAACTTGTTAACCTACTTCATCCATGAATGAATAAATGCAATAATGTTCTATTGATGTTTATAGTTCAATATTGTAGTAATCTTTGATTTAATGTGTATAAAGTTAACTTCTTCTACAATTGTGTCTTAAATAAAGAAGAAAATGTAAATATTGACAAGAGACTTTAATTCAATAGACTATCGTACGCCATGGGTTGTGTTTGACATGAGAGTCCGGGTCCTGGTGGTGCTTGGACAATCAATGCCACTTTAACATGGGAAGTACTCTTCTCCTTGCTGTACCACCCTGTTAACATTCAACCAACTCTGTCCACAAAGTCAAGAGTTGTGGAACTTTCCTGTCATATTTATAAATATGAAAGACTGCTTCAATACATTTATTGTTGTACTATTTAAACAAATCACTACCAAAGATTATACTCGGTTTAACCATGATTAAAATCCACTGTAAACAATTAGTTATAATCTGTAATTCCTCCATAGTGAACTGTCCAGACTTTTCACAAATACAGAATTATATTGCATTAAAGTCATTACACAGCCCTTGTCAGAACCTTACTAGTTAAGACCTTCACTTCACTCAGGTAAACTTCAAAAGTAATTAATATACTTATACATTTCCGTTCTACCTGAACACTCACTGGACATTTATCAAACGAAACAACGTGTAAGAGATATTCAAATATTTGTATTTATCCATCATTGTTAATGAATCAGCTTTAGGAATTAGAGTGCTTCATTGTCAGTATTGATATGTTACCTGTAAGTGCCTTGTGATGACCAATATCCCTGTAGCATGGTCACTTTGTATTCCAGGTTTTAACAGAACTTAATGATAATCATTGTGATTTGTATGAGAACACAGCCAAATAAGGAGTGCTTCTTTGATTTACTGTATATTTTGAATGGTTTTTAAATCAACTCATTAATGATTCCAAACATCTTCCGTAATTCAAAAAATAATTCAGATTTTTTTATTATCAAAATATTCTGAATTTTCTCCAAATTTGATGGATCAGACCAGTGTAATTCTGCTATAAAACTGCTGTGAATTCTCATCTGAATTTTTGGCATTGATTTATAAAGTGAGTGAGAGAGTTATGTAGTGAAGATGGAGGGATACAAGGTAAGCCGAGAGGTAATAATCAATACATTATCTCCATGGCGAATCGTGCACAGAATCATATTCTCTCCCCATAGAAATCTCCCAGTGAACTTTATGGATTATGATTGTTACATTCCACAATGCATGCTGCATTATGAGCAAGTGTACCTGGTCCTGTGAAAGGCTTTCATCTGCAATGCTACCTGACGATAAAAGGCAAATGTATTTTAAGGAAGCTCAATTGAAAGTAACGGAAGAATAAAAGAAATAGTGGATCAAGTGGACTGGCAGTAACAGAGATATAAATGGGATTATTATTTCATTTTCAATGAGGCGATATAGAAAAATGTCTTTTTGTGTTGTAGGAAGCAGAAAAATCGAGGCATTATATTACATACATAGAAGTGTCAAGTTAACGTGTATAGATAAAGGGATTGAAGGATGTATGCTGGTGTAGCTTATTGATGTTATACTTCTTAGTAATTAATGTGTGTTAAGATGCAGGTCTTAGTGTTGATGTCATTGTAATACAATTCTGGTGTTATACCATGTCCAATAAACCCGCATCATACTACAGGCTGGACACCATCAGCCCAAGGAATTATCACAAAGACTTCTGATCTCATAGAAAAACTTCTAAACAGTAAGCTGATTTCTAATGTACAGTTGGCACCAGTTGTAAAACTTCTTTTCAAGAATTCTATAATTCATCAGATTTTTTAAGGATTTATAAATTCTTTAAATAATAACATTAAGTTTTCAAACACAAATTGTTTTTGGCACTTACATAATACCAGATTAAGGTTAATTTTGCACTAATATTAAATCCCAGTTTTAGGATAAATTTGTGGAAATATTCTTTTTGGAAAGATGACTTGCAGCTTATTTAAATATTATCTTTGATTTTGATTTGGTTTTTAAAGATATAACAATATAAAGCATTGTTGTATATAGCTTGAGGGATAACTTTGACGTGGTCATTATCCACTACATGTTACAGTGATTATCTGTACATCAGTTTCTATATGACAACAAATATCACAGAAAAACAGTATAGAAATTCATTCATAAAGAAGCAAAACTTGATTTGACCTTAAGAGATGCAATCTTTATCATATAGATCATGTTAACTAATCCTTTGTAAATCCGGGCAATATGCTCAGTGACCTAGTAATAATCCAATTATCTGTAGGGATATATAGTCAGGGCTATTACAATGATCTGGGGGCTGAAATGATGAACTTTGATAAAGTGGACAGATTGCAACTTAAATCCTTAGATAATGATGCCATCTGATCCCAATTAAAACTGGACATTTTGATGGTCATACACTGGACTTTAGATAATAAAGCTTGACCAGGCCACCATGTCACTGAATTTCGGACATTTGCAAACATAAAACAAGGGATTAAAATCCAATAAAAGTTAATTGGAACAAGCGGTCCAGTGGATTGTGAGATGCAGTGTGTGCAGTGTTGTGTGTATTAACTATGACAAAGTGACATGTTTCTACAGACACAGTGGCAGAGTTAAGTATGTTGATACTTCTACAAAACTAGTCAACTAAAATCTATGTGTATCTCTATAGCCAGTTAAAATCTGTGTGTATCTCTCTTGAAAGCTTTGATAGTGTCAGGGAAAGTTTGTTCATCTGTTTATTACAAACAAGATTACAAGTCTCTCTTGAACAGTTCAAGTTCAAACAAAATGAAGCAGGTATACTTGATAAGAACAAGCTGCCATGAGCTGGACACACCTCGCTGATACCTAATTGAGACAGAATTAATCCAATTTTCTCATTACTTTAATGCTTTAAGATAGTGAAGTTGTAAGGTGTAAGTATCAGTAAATTTCACGTTGACCCAAGATTGCTGGAGGTTAAAGATGATATGCCACTTGTAAATGGCACCTGTTTCACTTTTATTTGCTTTATTTCAAGAGATTAGTAAATTGTTTCATTAAGGTATTAGTGAAGTAAGGACAGATTAGTACATATGATAGCTGGACAAATTGATTTCTGATTCTTCAATAGATCCACGTGAGTGTTTTGTTTACAGATTTTCTTTGTAGTTATAATTATGTACGTGTACATTTTAACAGATCAGTATGAAAATCTGTGTGAAATTCAGAACCTGTGTTTACTTCCCAAAACTTGATTGTATCACATACTAATATGATGGGTTTTTTTTTTTTTTTTTTTAAGATATCCAATACCTGAAATTTTTAACATTTCATTTGCAATCCAATAAACTTTTTTCTAAGTATACTTGCCATTTATAGGGTTTGGGCGAAGTTTATATGGCAAAGTATAAAAATAAATTAAGCATTGTAGAAGTTCATTTTTAGATAAACATGAAATTTATACCTGAATATTATATATGTATTATCAGTTGCTTTATGTGTTGAGTAGAAATTTGTAATCTAATGATTGATAAAGTAAGGGATTGATCTTTGCTGATCAAAAATTTCTTTTATTGCAGAACTTCCCTTAAACTACCATACAAATAGGTAATTGATGATGTCCAAATAAAAACACCTCCAAAAAGCATGTGTTACATGACTACTATCAGATGTCAGTGTGCCACTGGAAATGGATTAGTTTTTCCTCTGGTCCTTGGTACATCAGTCTGACTGTGAATGTAGAGTTTACACAGTTAACATAACAGTCATCTATCACTGTTACCAGTCTGGAGTCCCTACAGTTCCTGTCAATGCTCCGTCAATGATTGGCTCACAGTCTTGTTTGCTCTCCTTGGATTTTGATGAAACTAAAAGTAAACAAAGATTGACAGCTCTGACATGATCTGGAGATTGAATTCTAAAGACTTTAAAAATCAACCCTCAATTTCTTTAAACGGGTCTCAATGTTTTTCTATAAGTTGGCATCATTTCAATCTCTGCCTTTCAATGTCCAATGACACTGGATGCAAATTTGACCAACTCTTCATTGACTTCAAGCCCCTCCAGCACTTGTTAAAAATCTATAATGGACTGGTCACTTGGACTTCCTTCATTTCATTCAACTTTGTGGAGGGGAGTGGACAGTGTCCAGTATTGATGAGTCCCTTTGATAGATTGTTAATTTAATTATATAGTTCCAGGTTCTAGTCTGACTTATCTTTCTGCCAACTCAAAGGACTTGTATTATCAGTGTAGAATTAGGTAATACTGTTGACAACACTAATATCTGCTGTATAGAGAAACAGTGTACAGCTGGAGAGTATTATAGGTGCAGCCTGACTTACTGGGACATTAACTCAACTATTCCTCTACCTATGTGTCGTAATTTAATGTTGGGAGACGGAAAACATTATATGTGAGGGAGCTCAATATTTATATAACGTGATCTATAATTGGATTTCTAATTGAATGTGTATCATGGATATACTATATTCTTCCGTGTGGTAAGTTTGATTTACATATGTTTTGTTTTTTGCCGACCTGTTTGTGTTTAGGAACATTGAATATTATCAATTGATCAAAATTAATATCAGATAATCTAAGGACTTTAAATATAAAATAATTGATCATGAAGAGACACATATAACTATACCCACATAAATATGATATCATCTATAAGACTGATACAGATCTTCACAGGGGTATCACAGATTACACGGTTATCATTGTAATCATGGATTACACAGTCATCTTACAACACTCAACCACAGACCGTGACTGTAATTAAGAAACAGATCTTTTAAAGTAGACAAACCAGGGAAAATTGAAAACATAGTCTCAATGTGTTTTATTAGTAAAATTGTTTTTGATTTTAATTAAAATATAAGTAGTTTTGCTTAAAAAGATTATGTTTCTTAATGACACTTTATATATCTCATTATCAAGTTTGGAAACTTTGTTGTAATTTTATATATACATATGTACATTGCACTTATTTTTCAAAATTTTGTTTTATAAAATATTTGCTAAGATTAGATCAAATGTACGAAACACTTCAGTTAATGAAAGACTTCAGTTATTTTATAAGTAAAAACATGATAAACAGAGTTATTATTTATAAAATGTGCTACACATTAATTAGATGTCTTAAGTGAGTTTTAATTTCACTTTATGTACTAGTTTTTGGGAGTTGGTTGTTATTTACTGCTATATTCAGAATAATTAAATGTGTTATTTGGTTATGTGAGTTTTATACCAGCACTGACCCATCAGTGACCCGTGTTTATGCTGTAATGGTCATTTACAATTCTGTGTGATAGTTAGGAGTATATACTTATAACAATGGCCACTACAACATTCACTTTTATTGAAGCAATACAAGAGATAGTAGAGTAGAAGAGATTGGATTAAAATGAACTTGTAGTATATTGAGATCCCTAACCACGACTTAATCTTCACAATGTTTTGAGGAATTAGTTTTCTTATCCAGAAGGATTTACAGAAATGACACAGCCGTTATTAATGACTATCAGGTTTCCTCGTTGCTATGATGTATGTAGTTTCTTCACACTTTACTCACATCATGGATCAATTTTATGTGATATTCAAAGAAATCTATCTAGTTTACACAGATATTTATTGATAGCATAAGAACATGATCCTATAATGACATTGCTAGCTTCAAGAGCCCTTCTGACATTCTACTTGACTAGTTTCATATTTCTTAGCTAGAAGTGAATTTTTTCAAGATTGTTCTTAGCAGGAGAGAGGGTTTCCCTGCTGACGGCAGTCATAGTCGAGCTTTCTCACCCGGTCTTATCTCCCTTGTTTTTTCTATGTATCTCTTTATACCTCACGAATATTTCCTGCTAAGCATTGTAACGGTGGTTATAACTGGATACATGTGTACTTAGACTTGATAAGATTTTATAGAGAACAATGTTACCCAGTTCTTATATGACGAGGGACTTTCACTCGGGTGTGGCGCCATGAATAAGTTAAGTCAATTGTTACCCAGTACTTATATGACGAGGGACTTTCACTCGGGTGTGGCGCCATGAATAAGTCAAGTCTATATACAAGATAGAGAGCAGGTGCTTTATGTTCAATTCTTAATTATTAAACCTTGAGGTAAAGTTTGAAATTTGTATTCTTTTGTTTAAATAAATAATTTTTTGTTAATAAAATTTATTATATGTATAAAAAGATCAATGATTTTAAATTCATTAAATTATAGTTTTGATTATAATGTTTCAGAGCTTTGAGAACAATAATGTTTTGTTTTTAATTGCTTTTGCCATATGAACTACTTAAATGTTTATTTTATATTCAGTCAATAGTGTAGTGCTCAGTTATGATGGGATAACTCTTTTTATGTTATTTGGACTTTTCTTTTATATAAACTTTAATAATTACTTTATTTTGCAAATATGTGATATTTTTTCGGATAGGTTTTTCAAATATGACAGCTTTAAGAACTGAACTTATCAATACTGGTAATTTATCATAATTTAATACAAGTACAAAGTATAGGATAGTTTGTCTGTGTACTTATGTGTGCAATGTTTAATTTCCAAAATCCCTACAAACCTGAAGAGTCAACATGTCTCTATTGACCACTAAAAATCCAATCTTATTTTCTACAACCATGTAATTTACATTTGTTCAAATTTCTTTTTAAACTACTCTGCATAATTGACCTATGGCAAAATAAAGGAAGCATTGCCATGACGATTCCACAAGGTGAGATTTTCATCGTAACTATGTCTTTGTCAACAAGGTAGTTAGTAAATTATCTACACATTCTACAGAGACTTTTACACGAGTTCTAATGAGTATAATTTGGTGTCTGCCCGCTATCTTACTGGCGCAGGCCCTGTAATTATCTCCCTTGTGCTTCCACCAGTTGCAGCAGATGGATGGAGGTATCTTCAGGTGTCAAATTTCTTTAGACATCTTCAGATTTTTGTTCTTTAGAATTTGACTGAAGAATGCATTGGATCTGGCATGTGTGTATGTAGGACTCCCTCTATCAGGAGAGACAACACTCACTATTCATTATGTATCAAATTATTACCAGTACTGGTAACAAATAAAGATTTACTAATGTCACCCAGTGTTAACTACAGCTTGTACTGTAGGATTAATCCTTTTGTTTGATCTGTAGAGCATTGGACTTCTAACCTAGGGGTACCAGGTTTGAATCTTTGCAAAGTCAGATATTTTTCTGTCATCTGTTAGATTTTGTTTTTCTTAGTTTTACACAAGTTCAAGTTCTTTATTAACCTTAATTTATGATTCATCAGAATAAACATATATATTACATGATTACATTAATATTCATAAATATTCAGCGCATGTACTCAATAAAAAAACAATAAGTTTCAAGTTTAAATAAGTCCAATTACATTTGGAGAGTTGTATAGAATATATACATATACAAAGTTTAAGCTACAGTTTTTTCCAAACATTTAAATATATACTCATATGATATACATAAATCATAGTTAATTTATCAATTCTTTTCTGCGCACATTTGCAGAATGTAAAAATTTTGCCAAATTGTGCAACTCTTTAGTGTTCTCGACGGTTAACAATTGTATTAATTTGAAGACACTTGCATTAAGAAAGTAATAATTTTTCAAGAATTTTGATCTGAGATCTGCATAGCAAGGGCAAACAAGAATAAAATGTTATTCATCCTCGATATCATTTAAATTACACAGTGTACATAATCTCTGATTTCTCGAAACTTTATTAAACCTACCACTTTCAATATTTAATGTATGTGCCGAGAGTCTAATATTTTAGCAATCTGATTAAAACCAAATCTTGATCTACGCTCCATTCCGTAAACTTCATTCTGCTGCATGATACAGCAATATGACGATTACGGAATAGAGCGCAGATCTTTTGATACATTCACAAAGGTATGGTTTAAGATTGAAAGTACATGCTACGTGTTGATACAGCAATCCTTTAGAAGAGTTTACAATTTTAATAAAACATTCTTGCTTAAAAACATCACATATGCTAATCTTAATTATATGGAAAATATCATTTCCACCCCGTTTATTCTCCCATAAATTCCCCATACTTGGCCAAGTCTATATAACACCCCTATAATACTTACCAACATTTGGTATTTTCACTACCTACAGGTAAGAATTTTGAAGTTGGATAATTGAGACTGGATGTTGGTCACAAAACAATAGCCACTCATTAACCTAACAGAAACAAAAACTAGGCGAACTTAAAAAGGTAAAAGCGAATAAATGACAAAACACACTATATAATAAGCAAATGTTTTATTTGTGTATGCCATCGCTATGTGAAATATGGTATTTATTTAAAAATTACATTCCAAGTATTCTTCGTGATTCTTCAAGTTGAATAATTTTTTGAAAATACTGGTCAAGTATTTGTTCGAAAATTCTGAGATTTGATTTTAAAAATAAATTTGAAAAATACGTAGATTTACACTGAAAAATAACAAGGTAAACTTTGAAAAATAAAGGGATTTAACTTTATATTAAGTTACGTTTAATAAAAAAAAACCATAAAGATGTAAATTTGATATTTAACATTTATGTATATTTATTTGAAAATAAATATGATAAGTTTCAACTATTTTATGCGGGAGTTCACTGTGTAGTCATTCCTAGGGTTTTTTTTTTAGATAATTGAAAAAATAACTTGACATTATTAAATCTTTACACTAAATATATATTTTGCATTTACTCACATTTATTTACGATCGATAAATCTATGAAAAATATGATATTCCACTTATATAGCATTTGTTGGTTTTTTTTATCTACACAGAGTATTGTTTGTTTATTCGCACGAACGCGTCATATCTTTTTTGTATTTAGATCGGTGCAGAGGTAGAGCGCAAGACGTTAAATTTTGCAATGTTCTCACTTCCTGCTGATTGTTCAGCATTTCTTGGTTGGGAAAGGACTGGTTTGCTCGGTGTCAGGAAAATACTACCGAGTGAAGTATCATCTCAATGTGTCTGCGGCGTTATATTTCAGTGAGAAAGCAGTATAAAATCGCCATAAGTGTGCAATGTTACAAGCAGACACCGGCTCGATATGACCTAGGCATGAGTTGAAGGGACGTTAAACTACCATTTAACAAAAAAACTGTATTGTATATAGTTGAACATTGAATTTTAAAAAGTTCGCATTATTTCAAAAAGCAATCGTGCTAGTGATTAACTCAATTATCAAGGTCAACATAATTCCTTTAAAACCAATAATTCAATTATAATGCATTTAAAGATTATACGGCAAAAAACGCATCATATATAATACTGTATTAATTATCATTGAAATTATATTTATATATTTTGTATGTTCTTTCCCTCTCCTCTGAATCAAAAAACTTAAAAATATAATTAAAAAGAAAAAAAAACGCGGTGAAGATTGTAATTGCGTATGTAAAGTAAAGCATATAAAAAATGAGCACGAAAGGACGTATAGCCTTCTAATAACAAAACAGACTATATTAGATATTCATTCAGGAGTAAAATCTGAAATGTTGGCTAAGTGAGACCGGGCATTTTTCAAATGATTGGCAAGTGAGAATAAAACAGTCATTTGGCTCCCTTTTTTAACAGCGGAAAGGTTGCCATACACCGGAAAGACACAGACGCATCACGGCGGGTGACACATGTGTAACAGGAAACGCTTACCATATCGCGAGCACTTGATTTCGCTTCTAGTTTTGTAATAGAAGTTTGTGATATTTTCTTTTATTAGTTTATAAATGTATGTATTTGATTATTTTTCCTGTGTACGTCCCACGTTTTCCTTCTGTTTGTCCATGTCCATGGACTTACGGCTTTAGAATATCGTCTTGGTTTTTTGTATTTACTTCTTTAGAAATAAAACAACAGAGGTAAATTCTTACATATTTCAAGAAAAAGCACAACGTCAGTTCACAACTTATTATTAAATACAAGGAAAAGGTTCATTACCATTGTCAAATGGGAGCCAACACATGAAACCCTATATAATTTTCCCGTATTGACGCATGACAGCACGACGACTTTATGTTGTCATTTGTCACTCCGGCAGCACGACACACTGTAAAGTAAGTGCTTTAAACAAAAAATGAAACAAGAAAAATCATAGATCAATTCGATCACAATATATTTGATTCATACATAAAAGCCATATATATTTTGACTACAAATGGCAGAGAGAAATAAACAGGGCTTCAACGATTTTATTGGCATAGCACATATTCGGTTTTAAGCACAAACATTCTTTTTAATGGAAGTTCGTGATGTTTCCTTTTTAGTTAATAAATGTATTTTTGGATTTTTTTTCTGTGTGCCTATTGTTTGCCAATATCCATGGACTTAAGGCTTTAGAATATCGTCTTGGTTTTTCGAATATACTAAATCTAATTTCAAATTTAGGGGATGAACCTTCTGTTTTTATAAAGTTTGTAAGTGTATTCTGGCAATAACCTTTAAATTTGGCTATTGTTTGTTTGTCGACTTCTTTTGTCCCGATAATCTTATTTCCTCTTATTTTTTACTTTCGAGCGTCCACTTTTTTCGTTTAAGGATCCTGAAATTCTTATAAGGATTATCTTAAACTGCCAAGATCTGGAATACTGTTGCTAATAAAATTCGCCATGACCTCGCACATGAGCAAACAAAATTAAGCTAAACTAAAATGGACAGAATTTCGTCGAGTCTAGTCTATTGGATAACATGCTTTTATTAAATCCAATATTTCCAAAAAATTCCAATACAAAGTTAATAGGAATACTTTGTTATCTCGCCTTCTGGACCCCTGGAAATGAAAGGAAATATAATGTAAAGTAATGCACCGAAGCATTGAAATCATTTGTTGAGCAGAAGAAGGAAAACCTGCCCAATAATATAATTTCATTTGAACCAACGGTGTCCCTTTACTAACAGGCATATTTCTTTATGTACATGAGTCAGCAACTGTCTTAAAATTGTTCAGTTAAAAAAGAAAAGACTTAGCTTTGGTACGGTCGTTTAATTTCACTTTCCGCTACACAGTTGATGTCTTGTCACTAGATAAATAAACATTTCAGTGACAACGTTGAGATTATGTTTCTTCCGAAGCTCGAAACAAAATAATCTTGTCATGACTTAACACAGTTTATATATTTATTGATTAAGCAACGGTTTACCGTTTACATTGTATTTAAAATCGTAACATTCGACATCTGGAATGAAGAAAGGATACTTAATTGCAAAACAACAATTCACCACATAGCAAAATTCCTTTAAAAAGAATTTATTAAATGTGTTTGTAGTAAGAGGTGTACATCCTTAATATTATCCGCCTGACCGTACGTCAGCTTTTGCCTAGTTATGCATTAATCATGGGTTGAGTTTCATCCGGTTGGGTTTTAAACCTGTTGTTCTGCATTTTCTCTGCTGGCGAGGACTGGGTTAGTGAAAAAAAGCTGTTCAGAGGTATCCCTAAAATTTAAAATTCCTATTGTGACAACATGCTGAACAAACTA
>JAUMGZ010170169.1:0-15093 GCA_032359645.1 Pododesmus macrochisma | reverse complement strand
TGGAGTTAATGACTAATTCCGAGATATTCCGAGATAAACCCGCCCAGAATTCCCGGATCAATACAAAATTAAACTTTTCGTTTATAATGCACTGGATTCAAAGAACAATTATGATATACTCTCCCACCCATCATAACCTAAAAATATCTTTTGGTAAATAATTCTAAATTTTAGAACAAAAATTTTCTTACAAAAAACAGGTTTTTCAAATATAAAACTATAAAGTTTGATCTCGTTCCAGTTTATAAAAGATAGTATACAATCTGAATATTGTATTGTACAGGTATGTTTTCATAACTTTATGTTGAATTTATAAGATGTAGCTAATTTGTTTACGAATTTAGAGATATTATATAAGAATATATTTGTTTTCCTTCTAAATATTTGTCTTCACGTGGTTTCTTATATACGAGTGTAACCTCACTATTATATACCGGGGAAACACCACACAGAAACTGTCTCAAGTACAGATGGCGAGAAGACTTCAAATATATGGCAAGCCGTTTGAGATGTTACCAATTAAATACAGATATCTCTATTTAAATGAAGATTAACTCTATTCAACTAAAATACAGATATCTCTATTTCAAACAGTGATATCTCTTATTATATAATAGAGATATTTCCATTTCAAATAAGAGATGAAGAGATATTTAATTCTACGGAATTTATCAAGGGACATATTTTGTTTGTTTGTTTGTTTGTTTCATTGGGGTTTAACGTCCCTTTTAACATCCAAGGTCATATCGAGACGGTGTCTGCTTGTGACAGTGCGCACTGATGGCGACTTTATAGTGCTGTCTCACTAAAAAATAATGGCTCAATCACAATATCTTTCAATGATATCAGGTGATCGCATCAAGGCCTATTTTAGTTAGGTCTGCCTTAATGATGTGCAGTGTTTCTTACATTTATGTATAACAGGTTCCCTCGTGGCCATTGTGTTCTATATCTGGAAAGTTTCTACGTAAGGAAGTGTAGGTGGTACATAAAATAATTTTTTTTGCCGGGGCAAGATTTTTGTCTTGCCTAATTAATCTCGCCGGGGCGAGAAACAAATTTCTTTAATGTCCCTTCTGCGATTTTATTCCAAAGTTACGGTGTTATCTAGTCGGTGAATTGCGTATGTGGCTTAGCGGCAACATACGTACTCAGTAAAGTTAACATTATCCTGATAAAAACAATCATGGCACAAAATTGACAATTTTTTGATAATAAGATTTAATTCCAGCGTTCAGCATACTCTGGATCTACCCACATTGGAAGCGAAGAACACTTATAAATATATTATTATCCACAAATAAAAGTTTCGTGTTTAAACATGTGTAAAACAAAACTTAATACAATATCGCAATACGGGGACTATAAATCTAGACCACAAAAAGGACGCAATCGCCAAACACCGCTAATAATATGAACTATGTAGAGAAACAAATACATGTATTTATATAAAAAAAAGAAGTTAAAACTATAATTACTTTTGAAACAAACTTGTAGTCTTCAGTATATGAACTAAGAAAATTTGATGCTCTATTTGGTATTCCCAATTGTTAGAATAAAGCCTGGATTGAACAAGCTTATACGAGAAATGATAGTATCAATAAGTCTCCATTGATGAAACAGAGGTCGTCTGTAATATAAAGTATGTGAGTGTTCACTACTATCCCAGTGATTTCTAGAGATAGCCTAGCTACACCGGATGAGTACAGTCCAACTAGCAATGTTGGCGGGAAATCGCTGTTTAACTATAACTGAGTCTTCTCATCACATTGACTAACACAGTGCGCTACCAATACATGGGAGCAAAGCTGACTTTTAATTTCTTAACTGCATAATACTTCGTGCAGGTGTAATTGGAAATGACAAAACGCTGTGAAAGGTGTATGAAAAGATACTATTGTGCTGTATACATTGAGACGCATTAAACAAACAATGATGGCGTGACTGACTTATTGTGAATAACACCTATATTAAGACTACGTAGAGAATACCTGTGATTGTTAGATTTTATGTCAAATGTCACTAAAATTGAACCTGCTACTTATCAAGCAACACTTAATGTATTAACACGGCGATATGATGTGAACATAAACCATGATTAAACAGTCGACGCCAGAACTTGTAGAAAAGCGAGGAGAATTGGCTGGGTTTTACATTTATTAAGGTTTGCACGTACGAGAGGCACAATGTGATTGGACACGTGAAGCGCGGACGTGCCTCCACGCAGTGACAATACAGGGAGTGTGAACGCGTTATCGGTAATGCATGTATCCAATGAATTACACGTTACGCCATGTCGGTATTTCATGAAACTAAATGGATATTATTCAGCATGGATACATCATAAAATAAAAGTAAGTTATCTTCATATTAACATTGTTAAATCAATACCGGGGATTTTTTTCTGACCCTGGATCGATGTTTATAAGTGAATCCGGTATAAACAGGGAACAAGTGAGTTTGCATTTTGATATGGAATGGAAAATTTAGTTTTAGAATTTTAGAAAGCAAAAAAGATTACATTAGTATGCACCAAACAATATAAAGGTTTGCAAATTTTCTTCAAAGTGTTAACAAATAATACATAAAGACATATAGAAAATAAGTTATACCGCAGGTATTTATTTGAAGGTTCACCGACAAAGTTATATTTACTTTCCTGTCATTTTGTTTTATTACATGTAAAGCTTTCTATTTCTGTTATGACATTTCAGTAGTTAACTACGCCCATATAAGGGGACAATCGTTGACATATTATTAATTTCATTTTCTTAATTACTTTAACAAATTACTCTTTTTTTATCTTGTTGGAAATAACGTTTTTCGTTATGTAAACAAGAGTCGGTTTCTATGCATTTTTAGAGTGAACTTCTTTAAAAACTTAAATTCATTATTATATACAGATTTATAAAGTGTTTTTATTAAGACTTGTTAAGCCACTCTCTGTCACATTAAATATGAACCTCCAGATTCATATTTCCATCATTACTATTTACTTGTAAAGACACAAGATACGCTAATATCCAATGACAAAACTGAATTAATTTGTTGTTTTGCTTTTGACATTCAGACAAAATCATGTTAAGGTTTGAGACTGGATATAATTATTATTTTAAATTAAGAATCTAACTTAAAATCAACCATTTAAAGAGTTCGACGCAGAGGCTCGGGAAAGAGCGTTCGCTTTGTGCTGATAGAATTGGGATTCCAGGCGGGGTTCGAATCTCAGCCGCGACAAAACCTAAAACGTTAAAATTAGGCAATCTTCTCGCTTACCACTAAGCGGTCAGCATTTCTGGATAGGAGAAGGACCGGTTGGCTCGTTGTCAGGATAATGTGACTGAGTAAAATATAATGTCAATGTGTCTTCCGCGTGATATTTCAGCGAGACACAACTATAAATTCGCCATACGTGTGCACTGTAACAACCAGACATGTACAGAGAAAAGTATGAATAAAGTTATTTTGTTATGACACCAGATGTAACTACGTTACATGTAACACATGTTATTGTGTAATTAAATCAGGTACTATATTGATTATAGAAAAGACTGTACTTTCCTTTTATGTCAGTCTCAAAAAATGTGTTTAAGTACATTTAAAACCGAAAATCACACCAATTGTATTACAAAACATTATATGAAAAAAATATTGTTTAAACCAAAACATTAATGCTCAATTGCTTGTTAGAATGTGTTTGCATTTAATCAAGGCTATCACACATGCATGATAGCGCCATAGCTACTTGAGTGATTAGGTAAACATATATCGGTGATGATGGAGACGTAATGCCTATTATTCCAGTTTCTGATCAGGATCTTAAGTTCAATTATTGTATTTAAAGGTATTGATTTAAACATTACAGTTCAATTAAGATATCTAGATTTTGTTATCATTATCCGTGACACCTACCTGTGTTAGAACTTGAGAGTTTATTCTTACTAGATACTGGTTCCGTCCGTTCGAGTTTTCTTCTTTAGCTTTACTGATGGCTGTCCGTTCGAGTTTGCTTCTTCAGCTAAACTGATGGCTGTCCGTTCGAGTTTTCTTCTTTAGCTATACTGATTGCTGTCCGTTCGAGTTTGCTTCTTTAGCTATAATACTGATGGCTGTCCGTTCGAGTTTTCTTCTTTAGCTATACTGATGGCTGTCCGTTCGAGTTTGCTTCTTAAGCTATACTGATGGCTGTCCGTTCGAGTTTGCTTCTTTAGCTATAGTGATGACTGTCCGTTCGAGTTTGCTTCTTTAGCTATACTGATGGCTGTCCGTTCGAGTTTGCTTCTTTAGATATACTGATGGCTGTCCGTTCGAGTTTGCTTCTTTAGCTATAATAGTGATGGTTGTCCGTTCGAGTTTGCTTCTTAAGCTATAATACTGATGGCTGTCCGTTCGAGTTTGTTTCTTTAGCTATAGTGATGACTGTCCGTTCGAGTTTGCTTATTTAGCTATAACACTGATGAATGCTCGTTTAAAGTGATTGTTTTGAGTTTTAACATTTTTATTCTTTAAATACCTTTGAGCGTCCGTTACTGGTGGCTGCATCAGAATCTATTCACTATTCGTTAAAGATCTACTGCATTAATTGTCTTCCAATACAATTCTTACTATTTTCGAAACTTTTATAGATATTATAATTTATTATACACATGCGTACCGTGCAATGTATAATCAATTTTTCATTTTCAACTTAATCTAAAAAATCAAATACAATTTCTATATTATAACTTTGAACTATTATGATATAGTTTCCGACCAAAATTTGTCCGTCAATCAACTCAATCATGATGTAATCTTTTTAACATGAACAAGTTTACTTATAGGATGTGGAATGTTGCCAAACTTGAAACAGTTAGGCAATCTTGTCTGCAGTAGATTTCAGAGGTTTAATACCAAAGATCAGGGTCATAAAGTTAATACATTTTTATGGTTAAATTGAATATTATCAAATTTATTTAAGTTTGTCACCATCATATACTTATGAAAAAACTACATATATAGATGCATGGTAGGGGTCAGAGGTCAAGGTCGTGGATGAAAGGTCGTATTCAATTTAGGGGATGCATGTTTCACAAGTTGCTTTACTGGCCAATTATTTTGCAAACAATTTAATTTGTAGTATAGATTAAAAGACTCTAGAATATAGCCATAGGTTAATTTAAGAACAAATAACAGACTAAAAAACAGAAAGGGTCTCTGTAACAAAATAATTTTTACGTTTTTTTTCTTCAAATATGAAAGGATATAATACATTTTTAGTTAGTATGATAGTACTGATTTTGCGTGAAAAATCAAACTTTCCAATTAAAACAAGAACAATTTTATAAACGGCTTTCCATCCCTTTTTAATAAAATCTTATAGATTTTATCAGTAATGAGAATCACACTCTCTCGTATGTTAGTTTTGCTGTACTTATACACAGTTTTCCTAGCATGCCTCTCTTGCATATTTGTTGTATTAATTATATCAAGTATGAGAAACATCTCATCACTGCTATTGCATTGCGTAATGCATTATGTTGTTGATCAAATAAATGCACTATATTTATCCTATAAGTGTCCTGTTCTGACATCTGTCCCTGAGAAACTATATAGACTTGAGTTATAGACAACAAAAGTCTGTTCTCACAAGATGTATGGATACCAATAATATACTTGCGCGTTTTAGAAGAGAGGATTGCCCGCGCACATGCTGTTAGCTTCCAATAACCCGGAAGTACGACGTACGGTTTATTGCAGAAAACGGAAATTACGGAAAATACTAATGTACGATGGTCGTAAACAGTGATGTGAGGTATACCTTTTAAAACAGACAATAAAAGTTAAAGTAGCGCTAGTTCTTGGCGATTTCAGTTTCAGACGTGATTAAAATTCTCGGTGCAGTCGCAGGATTGACTTTTTGAGTTATATAAGGAATTCAGCGAGGGCGATATTGTAAGATCTTTCTCGAACGTTCGTTGAATTTTCTATTTTTTGTTGAGAAATGCAATTAATCTAGACGAGACATCACCAGAACTGATTTTAATAGGTCTCGATATGACAGTGTAATAAGGTGACAGACTTGTTCCAAGGACAAACATGCCACCATATATTAAACTTATAAAACGCCAAAGCTTCATCAAATCAAATGAGAATTACAATTTTTGGGTGGGAGGGGGACTGTTTGCAACTATACCGGATGTGCCAATAAACAAAAACAAAAACAGCACAAACATTATATTTGTGATGGTCACCTGTGATAGAGCTCAAGTTTAACTCAAACATTACCAATCTGATTAAAAAACCGATCTACGCGTCACACGCTACTGGAGATCGGTATTTTAATGAGATTGAAACATTAATATCATCAAGTGTCGAGCAATGAAATACATAAAGAGAACATATGTCAAACTGCCAAGGTCTAACTCCAACATAACTATATACAAGAGTATCTCAGTGGAATACAGTATGAGAACATCTGTGCGAAGGACATATGTCAAACTGCCAAGGTCTAACTCCAACATAACTATATACAAGAGAACATCTGTGTGAAGGACTCGTGTCAAACTACCCATGTAGAACTCCATCAGAACTTGAAATACAGTATGACAACATTTGTGTGAGAGGTACAACGCAGGTATAACTCCAACAGATACTCACGAACGGTTGCCAATGAGCAGAATAAAATATTATTTCTGTGTTTCAAGGTGTGTAAAATTAATCGTTCTCTCGGAATCCGCCAACTGTCGGTTTCACTTCTATAGTTTTTATATTTCATTTTTCGACATCGAAGTTCATGTAGTATTACCCATTATCTCTACGAGCATTAGCTTACATTCAAATATAAATGTTTATAGCAATGCAAGCAACCCGCAATAAAAATAACCCTATACCCAGCCTTTTTTCTTGCCGACTTTTATAGTAAATTGCACATTTTACCATGAACTGGAAATAGGTCAAGACTTCCTTTGTACACAATTGTAGTAAATTACTTTAAGAAAATAGGATTGTCGACCTACATATCTGCTCTAATTCACTTTGTAAACTTCAGAGGGAGACTCATAAAACAAGCAAACATGCAACTTCAGAGGGATGTTGTGGAAGACCATTAACTTAAGTGTGATAAAATAATATCTTACAATCGCCACTGCCCTTGACTCTGGTAATAACTATATCACGAAAATACAAATCACAGCCAATAATTCAGGCGGTGTTTTACTTCGCAGATCAGGATATGATATTACTACTCAATCAGGTTAATTGCCGACCATGATATTGACTTTATATTTGCATTGTGTCATTAACAATATTGAAAATTGTTTCGTTAATTGGCAAATTTGCAATTTGACTGCAATCATTACATTATTATGTACGTTTTCTTGTGTTTTATTGCCATTGTTTTTGCACATCGTTTCCAGGAAATGCACGTGCGTTCATTACATCTCCCCCATAGTTAATGGCCAGTCTGAAGTTGATATAGCTGCTGTCAACATGACCATTTTATATGTCTGCTGATTGTAGCGATACTGTCTTGACGTACTACAAAATGTTGTGTCCGCGCGTGACATATGATGGATACCTATTTGGTCTGCAATGCCAGACAAAGAACCATAACAATGCATGTTTTAACATACTCGTAATGCTTCTTCTCTCCAATTATCCATTAAGTTGTTGCGTTAACGACTTAAGAATGTCAGTGTTTTGTGGTTCCATCGAGTAAAGCCGTGTACGAAGTGTCGGCTTTCGTACATATTTTTAAGACATACTTGTACATGGCTTCTTTAATACTATTTTTTACAAAACAAGACACATTTGTTAACAACCTGAGGCATTTTTTTGTTATCTTTGGTAAATAAAGTGTTTCAATAAATCAGTTCAAACCGATTACATAGGCTTGTTAGTGTATCGCATAAATGCATGTTTGGTCCACGCGCAAATTAAATATGTAAACACTAGACATAATCAGAATCACTGGAAAGCTTTTAACACATGATGGTATCAGTGTCACATATAAGCTTTCCTCGTTATCACACGAAGGTTCAATCGCAGCATCTTAGCCAATTCAGGATACTTGAGACGTTAATTTTTTCAAAACTTTACCTTACATTTCCTCAAAAAGTATACACAATAGACTCTATAAAGTATATATCATTAGAAAGCATTCTTTATTTTTTTTTTATCTAAATGTGAAAGTTTGAAAAGCTTCAGACATCACATTAAAAGAATAGAGTTAATTACGTGCGTTTGTGATCACCAATTAATATCTGTCTTTTATATTTGCTACGTCCCATGTCCGTCTTTCTGTGATGGTGGCTGGCTACGAATATTTTTTATTGCCATTTGATGTATTTTGGTGTATTCCATAGTCGTCAGTCCCTCTGGTCTAGATTTCATCCTTCCTAAATAAAATATCATGGTTAAAGAAAGCTTTGTTAAATGTTCTCTAGAAACAGTTTTTAGATAAATTGAAATTTATAATACTAAGAACCTGACATGCTCACTTTAATTAAGAACAGAAACGGACGTTTGTAAGTTGTTTGTTGATGAGATTGATCTATAGGCTAGGCATGCTACTGTACGATACTATTACTACACATCAGACCGTTCCCTTGTCATGCCTGTGTTGGATGAGAATCTATTATAGACGCAGTCGTCTGAGATTTGCAAATGAATTCGTTCTACCGATCTGACGCCACATAACACTCGAATTGAATAACAATTATTATAGAATGAATAATGTGGTCAGAAAAAGGACCGTGCCACAGCGCTTACAGCCATGTCGGTGACCGCTGCTTACTTTCGTGTCATTATCCATTTGTAAAGTCAAGTATATTGCACACATAATGCCCATAAAACAGCGCTTTAATGTCATAATAACGTGCTCATCATTCAAGCCGTTTCCCTTTTGTTTCCTAAGTAAATAAGTTCAATATGCAGAAAGTCAACAACAACAACAACAACAACAACAACAACAACAACAACAACAACAACATTAACAACAACATTAACAACAACAACAACAAACTTTCAGTACTGAATCGGATAGGAGTATACCGCAAAGTAGGTATTCAAACTTAACAAAGTGTTGTTGCATCAGAGAAGAAAGTTAACATAAGATAAATTCTATCAAACAGTAGTTTCAATATAATCTGGCAATCTACAATGGGGAGGTTAGTGACACATGTATTGATTTAACCATACCTTTCGGCATATTGTATGTTTCGTCACCCCGCCTCGATGTTTATTGGTTATGATGTTGAATCCCGTATTAAATGATATATAAGGTCGAATCGCAACATTCTAAACTTGTGTCGCGTTCTCTAATCATTCTCTCATCATATATTACTACATGTATATTGCTATTGCCGTAACTGGCTTCTGGAGATATTCCACTTGCTTTCTTTTGTATGTTTAATATTTCATTCGTGTGTGCGTGTCAAGTTGTTTATCAATTAATACTTCGTAACTGAAAATCTATTTTCTTCTCCTTCACAGCCAATATATCGCCTCAAAATAGAACATGCTTTAACATAACGTTGCCATATATTGCCACGAGCTACACATATTTCCACCACATTTTAAAAACGCGTATAAAATCGCCAGTTATGACCCATCGGTGAAGATACGTATTTCAACCCGTCTTGAAAATTAAAGCTTTCAATATTTAAAAATAAGATAATTAGAGGGAGTGCTTATCAATAAGTATACATAATGAACACCGTGGACTTGTAATACACTCGCCAGGTGTCAATACACACCTGTATCATCAAAGAAGCCGCCAACAGTGGCGACTAACGTGCCACGTGTAATTATAGCAACACTTTGTTAATATTAGTAGTCAGAAGCGCCTCTATCTTGTCATGTTAACAGGTACTTGTGATTCGCGATGGGTATCTCTTTTGATCCTTTTATCTCTGTGACGTTAACTTACTTAGTTTACTGGGTTCATGCTGTCAAGTCCCCGTAACCACAATCAAGCAATTATAAAAAGACGGGAGAAAGTTACTGCATTGAAGTGATGAGCTTAATTCCTAGACAGAACAATGATATTTTAGGAAGAAAAAAAGTCATTAATGATTAATTAATATGATTATGAATAATAGGGTACAAATTACATATTATATTTTGTACGTAAAGACTGCCACCTTGCTTACATTGAATGCCAGGTATAAAATTTTATAAATATGTTGAAAAAAAATCAAGTAGTTTTATATCTTAGCCTTGAGTTATACATGTTGTTTTAAAAATTATTAATGGATTAATTGCTTCCTGGTGATTGGAAGCAGCGTTAATAAGTTCACGTTAATTAAAACTCTGTGAACTTATTGGATATTATGGTAAAAAAGGCAAAACACTAATCTTTCTGACTATGCACAAATGTCGTGTATGTGTTGTCTTGCTGCGTGGTAGAACATTACAACAAACATATAGCATTTTGTTAGAACTTTTCACAGTGGACATGTGACGAAAGGGGTCCCGACTTTAACAGTGCTTTTGTAAAATGTTACCCTAGCATTTTTTAAGTAAGGTAGGAAAACAAGAAAATGGATAATCGTATTTGCATAACACGTAAACAAGTGACTGATAACGTCATTATTGCTTCAAGCATGTTCTATATTGTTGTTGTAAAGACAGTGAATGAATTCTGTTTTTAGATATTTGCAAATATTCTTAACCATATATTACCGCCGAAGAGGCGGTAACACAGAGAAGTGTTTTATATAATTAGTAAAGACAGTTATTCAAGTTCTCATAATGTCTTATACAACCATCTATTTTTCTTCCACGTGAATTCTTCATCGATCTCGCGCTCGCGTGCGATTTCTGTTAATTCATTTTTAATTTGTGAATGAGATAACGAGATCAATAATGCATATAGATGTATCGAGGACTGGAAGTCAAATATCGTGTGTGATAAAGTAGTAAAATATATTCACGCTATAGTATACACTACGGGTCGTATTTATTGTCAGGCCAACGCAATATAGAAAGTATCAAATTGGAGTTTACAACGTTAAGAATATCTGTCTTCTCCAATTGCGATGTTCTCTTGCAATATGACACGTTATGCAGCAAAGATGAAGTTTTATATTTCCACTTAAAAACATAATTCGGATTATTATAGTCCGTTAGTTGATTCCTTTTTTTGTGAAAAGTCACACTCTGCGTAGTGATATCTATAAATAAAAATGTAGTTCATTGGTGACATCTTGTACAGAATCACAACAGATGAAATATAAACTGAAAGTTGACATAATCCGGATAATTTTAGTCCGTTAGTTGGTTCCTTGTTTTGTGAAAAGTCACGCCCTGCGTAGTAATATCTTTAAATAAAAATGTTGTTCATTGGAGGCATCTTTTAAATGTGGCCGAAACACAACAGATGAAATATTTTGTGTGCATAAATAATTTGTTATCTGAAATATTCATGTTAGATGCATTGTGTTTATTGCCCCTTACCTTTTTCGTTGATATAATCCTTCCAAGTGAATACTATTTATTTCTTAGATGATCCAATATCTCCTTTTGTTACCTAAATACATTTTAACCGTGTTTTAAACGCAAAAATACTACCCTTAAAATCTAGATTATTGTTAACATGCGTTAAAAGGTCTGATTACTTTGATAGAAAGACTTTTTTATTGATTGTAACGCTATACTTTTGGACAATTTTCAATTTTTACAGCTTTACGAAATTCTTAGTTTTACGAAGTCTCTTTTACTTGGAATCACGACGTAAAACTAATTTAACTAAGGGTGGCCTGAATCTCGATCTGAAGGACTAGCGAACGTTACAAGTTTAATGAAGACCCATTTCATTCATAATAAAAGGAGTAGTTTTCATTGTGACTGCTGACGGACGATTGATGAACCGTAGACCAGAGTCAATGTTCTGTGGAAAGTTTTTATCGATGCCAATATCCCGAATGCGAATAAAACAACAAAAGAAACCATCGATCTTGCGTCACAGAATTATAAGCTAATCAAAAGTAGGATAAAAATGTTTTAGTTGTGTGTCCTTCTGGTCAGATGAACCGACATACAACAGAATAGTATATAGTATCTTGCTATGAGTGCTTAATCTTACTTGTTAAATATATTCCACAAATATGGTGGCCGCGGTGGCCAAATGGTTAAAGTCGCCGACTTGTAATCATAAGAGCCTTTCACCTCCTAGTTCGATTCCCGTCCGGGGCGTGCTAATGTGAGAAAGTTGTCAGTAACTTGCCTTAGGTTCGGGTACTCCAGTTTATTCCACCAGTAAAACTGGCACGTCCGTAAATGACCTTAACTGTTGATCGGACAATAACCCCCTTAATACAAACTAATACAAATTCCACAAATATGACAATAATAAAGTATAGAGGTGTCGAAAGGCACTAACTTCTCAAAACGCCCAAAATAAGAAGTTTATTAATAATGTTGCTCGGCGGTTAAGAATTGCAACCGTAATCCTAACAAACCAATGCTCTTGATCAGTAAGTTTGGCCCATGGGCCCGTTAACATTATTTTTGACCCAGGTTCTTTTGTGAACAATGGCTGTATTTTGTAGAGCACAGTTCAGCTGTGTCGCTTTTTATAGTTCAGTTAATTAGCAAAGCAAATTTCTAACATTCTAATTTTGTTTAACAGAAGTATTATTTAAAACAATGGTACTCTTTTGCGTAATTAATAAAACCGCCTTTGCTGATTAGGTATTTATCATTTTGTAGTTTTCGAAAAAAAAATTATGGATTTTTGTTATTTATTATTCAGTTGTTACTATGTTTATAGTCTTCATGGAAAGAAAGGGAATGAAAGTTGATGAGGCTATCAAATTTTGAAATCAGGCTAAATGTAATTTGTATCGAGTTTGCTCATTGCTGATGAAAATTGGAACGGAGAGCCATACTTATCAGATTATTGGCAAACCCATAAAGCAAACAGATTACAGATATGTAATGAATACAATTCACCGTCACAAATACCTCATTAAAATGAAAAAAATGTACTGTACTTGTTTCTGCAAAAACATAAAAGTTTTCATCATGAAATCCTTATAAAAAAAGTTATAGTTGGAATAAATCTCTCTGAATACTTATCGAGATCCAACAGCCGGAAAAACGCAACTCTCATAATATCCCGAGGGTTCACGTTATACGCTAATGATGTAAAACATCGGGGTAGCGCGCAAACCTTCAAATGTCTGGCGATGGTTCAATATACTAAACAGAACGGAATAGATCAAGTATGGATCGATAAAATCCTGAAAACAATCTTTTATTAGGAATTTGAAATGCTGTTATTGTGTTTGAGTGAAGATATGAATTTTAATCAAGATATTCACTTTAATAGCGTCTGACATTTATTGACAATTCTACAAAATATTATAGATGTTTGGTTTGTAACAGGAAAAAGACGCTCCACGCTTTGATCGCTTCTAGTGATAGATATTCAATTATATACTGGTAAGTTTTACTTGAGTTTTTACTTACACAATATTGATGTCTTACGTCTAAAGAGTTAATATGGCTAGTCTTCTTCTGTTATAATGAGCCTTAAATACAACTTTGTTGTTGTTTTATTGGTGTTTTGCGTCCGTAAAACAGGAAGTGACATCATCGAAATAAGAACACCGTAACCCGAATAATCCAGTCGTTATCTTCCGCTCACTCAGATCGCTTCATTAACCTCAAAGAACAGTACGGTACATGTACGGTGTCGCTAGAGGGCGCTGAATAATTCGAGTAGTAATACCGAAACGTATGACCTCCTTCCAATATTGTTTTTCCTAGTATATAAAATAACGATGAGAAACGTTGAGTTTTTCGGCTTCAAATATTTTTTTTTATCATTTTAAAAGAGAACCAGAAAAACAAACTCTATCATATTCACGGAGGCTTTCCTTAAATTCTAAATGCATTGAGTAATACTCGATCGACCGACATTGTTAATGAATTTATTTGTAGGAATTCCGTCTAGATTAACTTATACAAGACATACAGCGAACTTTACGAGAGTTATAGATTATTTGTACGTATTCAGAATCCGGAAATGACTGGAGTCTGCAATTGACATAATCGCTGGCCTTATTCGTATGCAAACACAGAGAAAGGACTAATCTTAAGTCATGACAGGAGCAGACTAAAGACATTCAAATGAATAAAAATATAAAGAAAAAATATTCAACTAACGCTCTATATACAAAATGTTGCAATGCGTACACGAACTCCAATCGATAAGTATTACAACAGTCGTAACCACAAGCGTTATTGAGAATGTAAGATAAGAGCGCGCTAATAACACGATATTTCCATATAAGGATGTTTTGTAATTAACTCGTCAAGTAAGTCAGTTACAGTATCAAGTATCATTTGTCAACTCACGAGTTAACCTTACTACAAAAGAAGTCCTTTCCCCATTCATTGAAGTCAATAACGCTAAGTTAACCTATAATTTTGAGCGCAAGGGCTGTGATAATGGGCTGTGATAAGGCTCATGCGAGGGCATTTAAAGCGAATGTGATTTTAACACTAGCCTTAAACAGATAACGTTATACTGTCAATTTATGTATCGCAGTAAAAAACGGTACTTTAAACACAACTTTTCTCTTGATTTTTAAACAAGATTCCTGGTTGATAGAATTTTGTTTTAAAACAGCATACGCTTTACTAATGTAACAGTCTTAACACACACTAGATAGAACATACTACTGATTTTATTAAAAGATACATAGCTAATTATGAATATTATCAGACCTCACTATAGTAACACACAAGTACACCGATCATTGATATATACAATAGATGTATCTGTAACTGTTAAGATGGAAAACATATGACAATTAGCTTTAATATAAATTGATGCTTTACCACCAAATGTTTCATTGTGATCGACTTTTTAAACTTAAATAACTACATTTTATTGCAGTAATTCTTTATTTATAAACCTGTTTCTTATTTGAACGTTTTTGTTAAAATATGTTCGGTCAAGTTTCCGTTACGAACGAAATGGGTAGTTTAACGTCTTCAGCGTACCGTGGTAGCCATTAGAAGATGGGTTCGTTTCCGCAATTGTTCAACTTACTTATAATCTTACTAATCGGAACACCTCGTCGATTGCTGCCACAACCTACT
>JAUMGZ010170168.1:0-27122 GCA_032359645.1 Pododesmus macrochisma | reverse complement strand
GAATAGAAGAAGCAAATTTAACATCAAATCTAGCGAAAGATAGGGCGACGAGGAGAGTAAACTCCCCCCCCCCCCCACACCCTTTCCTTTTTTGTTATATAAATATGTTAATTATATATAATCAAAGACAGACAGACGGACGGACTGACTGACTATTGATAGAATTACTGCTTGACTTATTAACAATTAAGAATGGGGGTGCCAACATGTATATCAGTCAAGCATAAAAATTTAGAATACAGGCAAGTATGAAGCCAAATTAATGACTGGTAGAAACTTAAACTATGACGTAAGAAATGATTTGACACAGTTTTGGCTCCTTTCTCTTATAAATATCATATTCATCGGAGGCATGATTCAGATTGCATGTTTGTATTGGTTCTCCATGCAGATTAGTTCTACTCCTAAGCAAATTTGAATCCTTTCACAAGAGTATGCTTCTTACCAATTTTAGTTTAAATTGCATGGTCTGAAGGTTTAGAAGAAAATACAAATGTGAACAGTTTACAAAGTGTTATACCAGAAGAGTAGAACTTTGATCCCATATGCAATTTTGATCTACTCAGTAAGCTCTAACCCTTACAGTTTATTATAAGACTTTAGACATTTTATCAAATTTCCGTCTTTTAGTCCACTGTAAGCAGATCCCCATTAAATATACACATCTAAATCCCATTCCAATAGGGATGTCCTCAAACCGAGTTTGTTGCAAATAGCATGGTCTAGGGGCTTTAGAAAAATAGAAACAAATACAGTTAGCACATGTGATATCCCATTAGTGTTGAAATTTGACCCACAAAATGTGTAACCTTTTTTTATCCCAAAGTCAATCCTTAACAAACTTGGTTCTCCATGTCTCAAGGTTACTAAGATTACCACATATACAAACGTTAAGTTTAAGCCCTTCTTGGTGTCCCCTCTAAATCCACTTTCCCAAAGAATGATTCCTGATAGATTTAGTTGAAATTCGTCCATTAGTTTTGGAGAAATTTAAAATGTAACAAGTTTTGGCCCGGGTGAGTTAAAAATGGTTTTTAAAGATACACATTATATTCAGAAACATTCTCAAGAAAAGGTGAACAGTTAATTTTTTTCAAAAGCAGAACAGATAAAAACATGCAAAAACATAAATCTAGTAAACAATACTTACAAGGTGTCACTACCATAGCCCTCAAGTTTGGTTACTCCTAAAGTTATACCAACAATAACGGCTGGAATAACTGAAATACATCAAAGTAACACAATTGTTGTCAAGTGGTTCTATTGAGATTATATGCACATTAATAACCTACTGAATGAGTTGTATTTTTTCGCTTTTAAAATTATTTTAGAATATATATGTATCTATATATATACTCCACATGAGAGAGAACAGCCCGTGAACACAAGCTTTACATATTTGGTAACACAAATAATATAGAAATTTAAACTTACTTTCTACAAGTTAGAGTGGGCAGCTGGTGAACGTGATATCTTGTGGAGTACACATATAACAACGATATAAATACTTACTCCACATGAGAGGGAGCAGCCAGTGAACACGAGATATGGTGAAGTACACATTTAATACAAAAATAAATACTTACTCCACATTGTAGGGAACAGCCAGTGAACACGAGATCTGGTGGACTACACATTTAATACAGAAATAAATACTTACTCCACATTGTAGGGAACAGCCAGTGAACACCAGATCTGGTGGACTACACATCAATACAGAAAAAATACTTACTCCAGATTGTAGGGAGCAGCCAGTGAACACGAGATCTGGTGAAGTACACATTTGATACAGAAATAAAAACTTACTCCACATTGTAGGGAGCCGCCAGTGAAAACGAGATTTGTGGACTACACATTTAATACAGAAATGAATACTTACTCCACATGAGAGGGAGCAGCCAGTGAACACGAGATCTGGTGGAGAACACATATAATACAGAAATAGCTATTTCTATTCCTTCAGCAAGCATCATGAAAAATACAGCTAGCCAGATATAATGAAGCAGGGCGGCCATTGCAGTGCATACATCCTACAATAGAAATTAGTTAAAACTAATCCAAAATTCATATTACTGTTTCTTTCCCTTGACCTTTCTAGATATTTTTTTAAACATAACTACCTTCTTGCTATGAAATAACAATACGCTTTTCATGCAGTACAATCACTTCGTAAATGATAAATTTAACCTACCAATATATTTTCTAATCAATTTCTTGAAGATGGTAAATCGTTTAATTCAATATTTCTTTCAAAATAGTTAGGTTCATCAACAAGTGAGCTGTTAGATCCCCTATACTTTAGTTCGGTACAAACATATTAAGGTGCTGGTGATTTGTGTAATTACAGGTTAGTAATTAAGAGGGCAAAAAAATGCATGATGGCCATGATTGACATACTTTTGCACTTCCAAGTTAAAGGCCATACCATATCCTAGACAATATGATTCTAACAGCAAAAATCCCATAGGCTTGTGAAGAAAAACAATATTACCTTGTTTTCAGTTCTGTTGACACCCACAATGAATAAAACATATGCCAACAGAAGGGCTGTACAAAGATTCATCAGAATGGTGGCTCTATCACTTTTGATATATCTGTGAATAAATTATTTTTAAAACAATAATCTTAATGTGGCTAATACTTTTTATATTATTTTAAAACAGACTTTTACAATAAAAACATGCGCATCATGAAAGTAATCAACATTTTCTTAAATTATTTTTCAACAACAGTTCAAAATAACAGGATATTTTTCTTGTGCATCAACGATATGTGTCTCACTATTTAATATTTACTACTTTTGATAAATTTAAATCTTTCAAATCTAAAATTTAGTTTTTCAAATATTTCAGACAAAAGATATCATCATTTAGAATGAGACAGTATCTTACCTCCAGTATACAGCATACATGAACATTGTTACTAGTAGAAACAGCATAGAGACACCACAACCAACAGCTGATATTATACTCAAGGCAAAGACATCTGCAGCAGGCTGAAACAGACAAGCAAGGACACAGATTTAACATTATTTATGTATAGAATCATACAGATTATTATTAAAATCCATCATGTATACACTGGTGAAATTAGTGAAATATCAAAAAATCCAATAAACTATTTAAATAAGATTGACAAATAAGCCATGAAATACAGATTTATCATTAGAACGTGCACTGAAACAACATTGCACCAAGAATTTAATAAAATCACTAAAATTTGGTAACAAATGTCATTGTGACCCACTGTCGATGTGCGTGCAGTACTCTTGTAAGAAACCGTAAGTAAAGTTTCTGTTGTTGTTATTCCCCCTTGTAAACAAAGTCCCTCGAACGTTCTAATCAAAAATCTAAGTAAAATCAATGACGTAGAAAATCTAGGTCAATTAGGGTCAAAGCAAGAAGAAATAATATATGAAGTGTCAGGAATGTGAAATGTATCAGTCCTTGTAAATGGAGTCGATCTCAAAGACTGCCCACAAATTTCACCAGTTAGTGCAATCAATATTATCTCACAAAAGGTGAAAGCAATTTATTTTTCATTTTGTGAGTAAAATACTTCATAGAGAAACAACACAATAAGTTTCAAGTAGTCAATTGGACTTATTCTACCTCGTAAATGGAGTCTGTAAAAAAAGTGTAGCCAAAGAGTGACAAACTGGCAGAAAAGGCAAACACATAATGCACGCACTACGTTTGTACATGTAGCGGTTGCAAAACTACAATTAAACATCAAAGCACTGTCCAGACTACTTTCCAAGTGAGGGCATACTTACAATGTAACAACAAAGAAATGCCCAGACTGTTTTCCCACAGAGGGTATACTAAAAAGTTAACAACAAAGTAATGCCCGGGCTACTTTCACAGTTGGGGCAAAACTACAAAGACATGATGAAGTTTAGTGAAGGTTTGAAATTAATAAGATAAACATACAATTACTGTTGTTCCTGGGCTCATCAAGATAGCAAAGTTAGTCAAATGGTTACAGGAACAGGTCGTTTCTGTGTCAGTTGATTTGACTTTTGTACAGCCACGAGTTGACCAAGCCCCATTTGGAGTATTCCTTTAAAAGATATATTGTCATTAAAATATTTGATACAACATAAAATACATTTAACATTACAATTACAGTATAAAGGTTAATTTTATGAACCCCTTTTTAATGCCATTTTTAATTTTTGGAACATTGTATCATGAAAAAAATCTATAATTGTCTAAAGGAAGTACACGACGTTCCAATTACAATATAAAGTTCTTTTGTAAGAACATCTTATTTCTAAGGTTTTCAAATGACATTTTTTTTAATTTCTGGAACATTGTATCATGAATAATATCTGTATTGTCGAAAGTAATTACATGACGTTTTTTCTATTTTTGGTGAATCATTATAGTTGTAAAAACAATGTGTTACTTACGGTACACTGAAGTCCAAAAAGACACATTGGGCATTCGAGTAATTTTGCTGCAGAAATAAAAACAAGTTTAGAAGATATATTAAATATAATTAGGAGTTCAATCACAAATAGTTAATTTCGTATGTCAAATACAAGTCAAGTGTTATAATAATTAAGCATCGTTTAATGGCAATTTAGCATTATAATAAACTATAATATTACCATTGTTCGTAGTGCATTTACACTTTATATTTAGGCATGGCTGTATTTCAATACGTTATAATGTATACAAAAATGAAAACTGTCAAAGAAACATGACACTTAATAAAAATTAAATAAATATTGATACAGAGTTCCAGTTTGCTCAAGGTTTATATCATCCATCTCTTTCATGCCACAGATACATGTTATTTCACGGCAATGAAACAAGTGTTTTTCACAACATTGCTTACTTCAGAATGCTGGAATGTAAGCTGTACTGGCGGGTCAAGAGTTGCTGTTGCTGGAACAGTTGCCACATCCATGACATGTGAGTTAACAATAAGTGTGCCTTCTATATTACTTACTTCACTGTACAAAGAGATCATTAGAAAAATTAACAAACTTTAGACTTTATCAAAATACATAAAAACAGTATTTTCAATTTCAACTCCTTTTAATAAAAAGAATATTAAAAATTAGTCCAAAAAATTATGATATAAATTACAAGAAATTCGAAACAGAATTCTTGTCAACATTTTCAGTCAAATTAACATTTTATTAGATTTGCAGATGTCTACAGTAGAGTACTTTTGAAAGCTTAAATAACTAATGCATTTGCAGTTGTCATTATATATACAGGCTGACACTACAATTATTATCATAAATGCTTATTTTTCATAATTTCTACTAAACTTTGATTTTTACAGAGTTTAACATTAGATCAGTTCTGAATTGTGTTTTTCTGATCGATTTTGATATAATTTTTCTGAAATAAAAAGAAGTTTCCTTTCACAATAATCAGATTACAAAGACAGAATACCACACGTTTCAAGGTGCAACATCAATGTTTACCTATCTGTCAGGAGAAGAGGATGCAGTAAACTAGTGATATCCTTGTAGTATATACTACTGTATCCCACTGTTGTGGTACCTGTATAAATTAACAATAAACAAAATCTCAACAAATCAAACCAACAAAAAAAAGCTAACATTAAAATAGAGGGAATGAAACGGACATCAAATGTCAATGTATTTCATCAATGAAATTGAAAAGTATGGTTAAACACTATAAAAAGATTTTAACTTTTTCATTCAAACTTGAAGATGTGGGCCTTAAACTACAATTAATAAATGTTTTTAAATTACTTTAATACGTAAAACCATGACTCAACAATGTATTTCGCAAATGAAAAAAACACTTTATTGAACTAACTATAAATCAAAATAAATATATTTATAACCATACCTGCTACAGATTCCTGTATGGCTTGTAGTGTTGCCTTCTGAAGGACTACCTGTGTCGTACCATCCTTTACCCAGGAGGCAGTATCGGCATTACTTCTGTCGGGGAATACAATATCCTGAGCCGCCTGCACACGGCCCACGTTCATAACTATAACAATAAACCATAGATAAATCTAAGACACATACAGTGTATATAGTAATATAAATCCTTTATCAATGACGTGTTTAAAAAAAAGGATGCACGTATTAAATACATTTTTACTTTCCAACTACAAATTCAATTGCGACAGATGAAGGTGTAAGATAAGAGGATTTTCGTTTTATTTTTTTCTCATCAAGCTTTTAATTTAACCTGACTTTCATAATTGTTAAGAAATGATTTCATAATTATTTATTATGTATCAATAATATCAGTCATTTTCATAAGACACAAACATAATGAAATACAGACCAGTACTGTAAATTGTGCATCCGTTAATGTTACGAAAACAAGTACTAGAAATCCATCTTCTATTTGGCTAGATAATTAAGTAAACTACCCTTACCAACATTTCTTTTTGTAAGACGTTGTTCAAACACATTTGTATCTCTTTGGGAGGTGACCTTTGCAAAGCTTGTAGCTACCTGCATTAAACTTGAAACACCTTTTTGCTTCTGCAAAGAAAAAAAAGAAAAACGATAATACACATAGCTGGGTCTGTTTATGATCAGTTTCAAAAACAGATTTTTTATACAAACAACCCGTTTACTGTTAAAGGAAAACCTGAACAATTTATAGCCCCCATTATCAGGAATAACATTAAAAAAAAAAGATGATATTTTTTGCGCATTTTGTTTATGTTAAACAAACTTTTAGGTACCTGAGTGTCATTTCTCTTGCAAAGTAAAACATACCGGAGCATAACTGCTTCATGCATACATATCAATATATCATATTCTTATATTAAGCAATTTCAAAAAAATAAGACTAGACCTCTAGGAAGATATTAATCAAAAATCATGTTTAATTTCAATAATGTTATATTTTTGTTTCTTTTAAGGGGACATAACTTTGACACACCTGGTCAATCTTGCTTCTTTCACATCTGGATAAAAGTCTCTCAGCATTTCAACAAGACAAAAAGTAGAAGATGATCGAAAATTTAAGTGCATTTTAGATATCATATGATCAGAAACGATTTGCCTCAAATACTTACTTTTGAAATTTGGTCTTTCCAAAGTACTCTGTTCTTCTCTCCCAGCAAATTATCAAACGTATCAGCAAAGGCCTTTAAATTGTGAACAGTTCAATTATTTGTAATAAGTTCTCATAAAAGAATTACAAGAGTAAAAAATGCAAAAGGTTTAAGACTTCAAATAAGACAAACAAAAAACAATTTCTTAACGAAGATTTTAACAGGCATGTTATCTTTGATTTTGATATTTGAAAAGTCACTAACATTTGTATTCATAGAAGATTTTTCGTTTAGAACAGTCCCATCATCAGAAATGTATATGTAAAAGTCATAACTGGCCGGTATGATTACAACATATTTTTCCTTTTCAACAAAATACATACTTAACGTGTTGTTAATAAAGTTTAAATTGGCAACAACTATTTGATACCCCAGAAGGCAAGGTGTTTAGGTAGCATAGTGGTACTCGCTTTTCACCAAGGCGGCCCTGGTTTGGGATGTTAAAGGCTAAGAAAAATTAGGATCAACAGATTGCATAAGATCTGAACACTTAGGTTTCCTCTGGGCATTCCTGTTTCATTCCATAGATTATATCAACCTGCAGTTACATCCGCGTATTTTAAATCATTGTGAAGTTAAGTGTAAACTTTTAATACTATACGAACAAGTAAAAAAATTCTGTAATGATTACTTACATCTAATGCGCTGTTTGTTATTTCTGAGTTGTTTGCCTCGGTTACAGCTAACACGTTTGAAAGGATAGTGACAGACATGTCAAGATCTGCACTGTTCATGTCGCCTTCACTCTCTGCTGTCAGATTGGCCATCTTGACAAGTGATTCCTCAGGGGTGGCTATTTCCACTCCACCAGCCATTTGTTCTGTCTAAATGTGGAATATTTTTCAAAGCTTACAATCAGTCAAATATTGTAGCTAAATTTATATGCTGCCAAAAATATTCAGAAGATACATAATTTCTCATTATTTCATTTTGCTGGATGGTTTAAAGTAAAACTTTAAGACAAGATCAATGGTATATGGTACTTAATCTCTGAGAACAGTATTTTACGTACAATTCATCTGATCTGGCTAGATAATTAAATTGCAAATAGCATCAACATTATACAACATTTATAGATTGTCAAGCAACAAGAGTTTAGAGGCCCTTTGAGCCCTTGACATCCACCTGGTTACATCAGCATTATTATTTCATTTGATTATTGAATTAATAATCTTGGAACAAGCTCTATCATTCGGACATATCTGAATTATTTTCACTGAAGGATCAATACTAGCATGTTTAGTGAAAAAAGTCCAGTGGTTTTTGAATTAAGGTTTTAAAAAATTAATGTAGATTTTCCAACTTGTTGAACTTTGATACTTAAACATACTACATATGTACCTGTTTTTAACCGAAGTGTCACCGTTTAAACATACTTAATTTTCAATGCTCAAATGTTACCATTATTTATAAGCATTAGTTACACAAGGTCAATTTCATGAACAAATCTGAATGACCTTTCTCGAAAGCTGCTTTCTATAAGATGTGATTGAAGTTAATGACAGACAACTTATATTATTTCAGTATGGAAAGTCCACGTTTAACTGTTGGTCAAGATGAAATAATAACTAATAAATCAACGAAGGAAACCAGAACATTTTTGAAAAAGAAAAAGTTAAAATAATCCTACTTAATCTAACTAATTGGGCTTAGTAAAATCTTCACAAAAAATTTATTATAGCAAATGTCTGAACGTGACATGTCGGAATGTTACATCCTCCTTGACTAATTAAAAGTCCAGATAATAGCAAAAAATATTGATGTTTGTTTACCTCATCAGCCACTTCCTGTAGATCTCGTCTGATACACGCACTGTAGTCCGGTGGCCCCCAATCTCCAGTGCTGAGACAAACTCTTTGAGATGTACCTGTGCATACACAAGTATGGTAAGCATTTTAGATTGTCACAACTATCAGCTAGTATGCTCTTATACATTTACAATTGAATGTTTAAATACAGAATTATTTAAATGTATCAAATTTGACCTTACTTTCTGGAGGTGAGTGGTATTGTTAGCATGAAACTACTACATTTTAAAAGTGGAATACATTAAAATTGTTCCTACTTCTTTTTGTTCTATCCTATTATTTCAATATATTTTTTTAAAACTCAATTCATTTTTTCAATAAATTAGTTATGAATGATTTTACTATCAATCAGTCAAATGTATAGTTTATAAATCATGCAATTTGCTAAGGCCATTGTTGTTCATGATGAATGCATAAAGACTGACATAATGTCATTTCTCAAGTGCAAACAATTTCACATAGTAAATGCTAGCTATACTTTGTTCTTACCATCTTCGTGTGGTCTGCAGGACTGGTTTGTAACAGTATCAGATAGAGCTTGGTTCCACACTGTACCATACTGGTCTGTGACCTCTGGACATGTTGAACCTTCTGTTGTAATATATCAGACATTGAGTGACAATCATTATATTACATTTCAGACAGGTAAACATTAAAGGGAAGCAATATCCAATGCAATGTTAAAAAGAGCATCTACATGTAGTTTCTAAAGGTCAATACGCTCCATTATGTAAACTACGTTCTGTTGTTATCAGATTATTTAAGGGTAGACCTACAACAAACTTCTAAACTTTGAGGAATTTAAATATTCAAGCATAACAAATTTCAAAATCAATATTAAAGCTTGTATTTTGTTCAGTATCATCAAAATAAATACTAATACATGCATATATTCTACTTTTTATCAATTTCAAATTCAGGCATACTTGAGTGCTGTTTTAGTCTTAAGTTCATCTTGTTACTATTGGTTTGATTATTTCTAGTTTAACTTCAGTTTTGTTATGTTTATTGGATTAACAGTGATGTTACTTCGGTAAAGTTTTGTATTTTTTTCATCAAGAAAAAAGTAATTATAATTGCAATCGATTACTTTTCAAAGTAATTGTTATTGTAATCGACTACATTTAAAAACAATACTTGTATTTGTAATCGATTACATATGTAATCGGCCCTTAGTCTGGTTTAAAGATAAACTGTCAAAGTTACTCCTTTTGGTCCCAACCACCTGTCCCCTGGGGAGTCAGGGACTTCATTTGTACATTTTGAATCCCCTTTTTTAAAAATGCTTCTTGTCAGATTTGGTTGAAATCGGCCAAATAGCTTCAGAGGAGATTTGGGGGTCAGGGACTTCATAAGTACAATCTTGAATCACTTTCCCTACGAATGCTTCTGCCAAATTTGGTTGATATCTGTACGATAGTCTGAAGATAAGATGTCGTTTAAAGACACACTATTAAATCTTACCCTTTTGGCCCGATCCATCTCTCCCCTGGGTGGTCAGAGACTTCATTTGTTCATTTTTACCAAGTTTGGTTAAAATCTGCCCAGTAGTTTCAAAGGAGATGTCATTTAAAGCAAATGTTTACGATGGATGACGGACGACGGGTGGGATTTGTATGAGAAAAGTCCATCTGGGACCTTCGGTCCAGGAGGACTAAAAAAAATAGGCACCTGCTGAATTTTGTATCACTGATATGATAGACAGCATCGTCTGTGCAGCACCTGCAGCATTACTGGCCTTACACTCATACCTCACAGATGAAGTAACATTATTGATGTACAGAACCTCGTGGTAATCAGACACCTTCCTGATCACTGCATCTGAAAGAAAATGTCGTGAATATATAATAATTATCAATGTCCGTGTTCAATAGAGTAATGAATCAAAAGTAACCTGTTTCTGAGTGTACTATTTTGATAAATTATAGTTATGTGCCAAAATGTTTTAATTTTAATCATCCACTGTTATTCAATGTAAGCTTAGTGACAAAAAGCAACATAAACAAACTTTTTTTGAACAACAAAAAAAACACAAACTAAAACACACTCATTATAAAAGATAAAAAAAAGAGATAAACAAGGTCAATTATTAATGTCTTACCTTGTACACTTGAAAATAAAGTGCCGTCCCTATACCACTTAAATGAAGGTTTATGATTCGTAGGACTCGTCACCATACACGATATATTCAAACTTTGCCCAGAAGTGATGACCTTTGACCTGGGTGTAATTGTTACTTTGGGTTGATCTATGACCTCCACAAGTTTTGGTCGATAATCTGATAATCCTCCGTCCCCATTGATCTCACACTTTATCATTCCTGTAAAAGACAGCAGAAAAATGTACAGTCATCTAACTTTTATTATATTTAAATATTGTAACAAGACGACAATGGTCTTCTTTAATAGTATCATTCAGTATAGATATATAACATAAATATTGGCTGATAACAGATTCTATTAAACAAATTGGTGATCTCATCACATCAATATTAATTTGCTTGATTTATGAATTTAAGTATATTGGTAATATATAGTTCTTGAAATCAAGAAAGAGGTCAATGGGACATACCTGTAACATTGGTACAACAACAATAAAAACCAATATCTAACCAAATTTGTTCTGTTGATCCTATTTCTTCTTGTTTTGACAAAAGCTGAAAAATTTCAACAAATAAGGTCTGGCAGCGCTACAATGGATCGAGTTCAGCATCAGAAGAATCATATTGAAGAAAGAAGAAGAGTGCAATTAAAACCATCGGTTCTTGAAAATCCGACTAATATTTCCTAACAAGTGATCAAAATGTTTTCAGACAATCAGAAGCCATGGCGGCAAAATTGGATGTAAGAAGCCCGATGGACTAAAAATCCACTAACATGTTGTCCACTTTGACTAAATAATATCTATTAACTTCATGATCACTTCATAATACTTCTTGACAGAGAGATTTCAAAAATTCAGAATCCTGCATAAATTATTTTCAAAAAATACATCTGGACCCTAACCTGAACTAAATGAGCCCCGTGTGATCATGCTGGATAATAATTAATGCTTTGTTAATAATTTATTTCTTTTACTTCCATTCCTGGCAGTTCTTTACTTTCATCAAATGTCAGTTGTTACTACCATTGAGCCCTTAAACGTGTAAATGATTTACAATGCAATGACTAATTGAATAGTTTGTAATTGTACATCAATCAATAACCTTCGCTATGAATTTTTTGTAACACATTGTTTGGATGTAGGCAGAGCATCTAATTACACTTTGAACAGCACAAACCCTACTTCTCATGAGTGTTTGGAAAACAATTGTCAATATTTACTTATGTTTTCTCTCATCTGAACAAGATCATTCTATACAAATATTATTGTACAACTCACTTTATCTACTAGTTTTTTAATAGCAGTTCGTGATGTTTCCTTTTTAGTTTATAAATGTATTTTTGGTTATTTTTTCTGTGCGCGTCCAACGTTTTCCTTTTGTTTACCCATGTCAATGGACTTACGGCTTTAGAATATCGTCTTGGTTTTTCGAGTGTAACAATAAACCCTTTGTGTAACTAAGAGTAGCAACCGCAACCCGTAGTGTAATAAAATCAGTTTTCGTTTCTATCACTTGGAAAGATGTTCTCTGAAATGTTGTTACATATTGCAACAAGATGTGACGTAACGCCCCTTAGTGTAACAAAATATACTTGTTACACTAAGGGTTGCGGTTACGACCCTTAGTGTAACAAAAACTGATTTTGTTACACTAAGGGTTGCGGTTGCTACTCTTAATGTAACAATTATTACACTTAGGGATTTTGTTACACTAAGGATTGCCACAAAGCACAATGTGTTCACAAATATTGATATTTTCAGATCTTACTTTTGTTTTTCATATTAAGATATTTTTATTAAATCAAATCATTTGACAATAATAACTTGCATGAATACATGCACCTTTTTAGACTAAACCCTCAACATTTTATACTGGCAGTTCTTTCGATTTCAAAAACTAAGGTAAAATTTCTGCTTGGCGTTCAATAATTATTTGAGCTCAAAGCTTAAAAAGGATTTGGTTTATACTATCAATATATTTCAGGTTAACAAAAAACCTGGTACTAGTCCAAACTGCCCTGTTACCTGTATCAGCAGTGAGAATTGGACTTATGACAAGTCTGTAAATCCTTCTTGATGGGAAATTTGTGTCCACGGGGTCAGCGTAGGTTCTCCACCGCGAGTTACTTGTAGGATTAATCGGAAAATCACGCAGCTTCCATCGACTTGTCACAGTACCCACAGATCCGACTACATCTCCTGTACATGTTAATTCCAGTGCAGATCCATGTGCTACCACACTATTATTAAGAGTAAGGCTTCTCACTTTGATATAACCAGCTGTTAAAGAGAATTAATGCTTTTGTCAACAACTGGAAAAGGGTACCATTTTATACTTACCTGTATTATAAAGTGTTGTGTTTGATACATTTTTGGCCTTCTTTATTGACAGTAAGCCAGTCAGTATGTCTGTCTTTTGATAATATTTAATTCTATATATATTATAACGTCACCTTTGTTGATGGGAATTGGGTTGTTCGAAACACGTGTTCAGAGGAATACGTTAAAAAATCCCTGTTTTGATTACGCGCACATTTTAAATTTTGGCAAGAAAATTTTGTGTTATTGTTGGGGTAAGGATTTTACACATTATTACCATCGTGAATTTGTTGTTAGCGTTTCCCCTTTGGCTCTGTAGCTTTGATTTACCAAAGTCCTGTCTATTAAAAAAATAATTTTCTCTATAACGTCCATACATGACGGCTATTTCGAAGCAAGATCTGGGGTTCGCGACGGGGTTTCTCACACGGAGTTTTGGCCCTTTCTTCTTATAAATATAATATTTATCAGAGGCATGTTTCATATTGCATTTTTATATTTTTGTTAACCTTTTGGTAAAAGAAATGGTTTTATTTATTTCAGTACAATCATTACAAGATATGTACATTTCTTCTATCGTCTTCAGTATAACCATACACGAAATACTCAGTCTTTGTGTACAGTGTTCAAAGGTAATGACCTACCTCCCGTATTGTATTCCAGGTACTTAGGGTCGACCGATAAGTTGCCGACCCATCCCGTATTTAATGCAGAATAAAACGCACTTCTGGTTCCATCGATAGTGCTTGTCTGGTCTATTGTTACCAATGTGTCCACTAACACACTGCCTGGTCTGAAACATGAAAATGCAAAACAAAATGTTGGAAACAATCACCGAAGAATATGAAAACAATTCATAATCAGGGTTTCACTTTTTTGCAACCAACAACACACAACTTATGATAACTAGCCGCAATGGTTGGCTTATTCCATCAAACATCCATAAACAGCTTAACGTTTGCAATCTTTAAATTGTGGCGATGGGTAGAATGTAAGATAATAGATTGAATAATTATAAAGACCAAAACATTATTTTTTATGTATTGTGTGGAACAAGTTCAAACGCATATTTCCATTTATATAAGTATCAGTGAACTTTATCTTAAACATAGACAATCCACAATCTAAAAGGGTATTCGTACCCAATAGAAAGTTAACATACTGTAAACGTACAAATTTTAGCGGTAATCTTATGTTAGCGCTTTTCGCGCTGACATTAAGGCGCTAATTCATATACAGCGCTAAAATTTAACATCCAGATTTAAAACATTAATGTAGGCTTACGTACGATAATTTATGATTGCGTAAATATGTATCACATAGGCTGTAGCGCCAAAATATGACTGCGCTAATATAAGTACGTTTACAGTATATGTTGATAAGTTATAGTCTAAATTCGTAATTGTGCCGTTTTATTTTCAAACAATTGTACAGTAATGTTTCCATCTTTTTGTTTAATATATCAATAACGCAAATTGATAGAGATGTTCCGAATGATGTTCTTAAGTTCGAACTCACTTTGCAAGTTTTAAGTTAGTTATATCCAAAATGTTTTCAACCCTGCAATCAACCAGAAATGTAATATCAAACACTAACGAAGTTGTATTTGAGATACACTCAATCTTGAGCCAAAATTTGACAGGCTGAAGTTGAGACATGTTCTGGGTGACAATATCTCTCAGTGATTTTAAACGTCGCTTGATAAAACATGTTACTTTATTAGCCAAGTGCTATATATATGGAAACCATTGTTACTTGTAACAAAACCAAGGGTCAATGCCTACTTTAATTCATCGTTGTATTATTTTCTCTTCAACAAATTGATTTCTTACTTAATACAATTTTACAATAATTGATGTAAAGACTTTAGACAGGTCAGAGTGCAGTTGGTACTGTGGCTACTTTACTTATCATTGTGACAAAGTCCTATCAAATCTTAAAAAACTTTAAGCACTTAACACCAATGTAATATATACTAACCTGAAAGATTTGACATCCACTTTAATATCTCCTGATAATACGCTCTTAAAGTATGCCAGCATCTGATAAAAGTTGACATAAGGTTTATTTTGCATTCTAGATTTTTTTGTTTACTACAAACATCTTTTAAAAACATATACACAATTTATTTATGAAAATCCTGCATTCTTTGTTTAAAAAGCACATAAAATAGATCCTTAATAATATGAATCCCATATTCTTTAATAAATCCGGTCAACAAAATAGACCCTTAATTATACAAATCCTCCAATAGTTGTCATACACCGAAGTGACACGGAGGCATCGCTCGGGTGACACATGTGTAGGAGGAAACGCTAACCACATCGCGAGCACCTGGTTTCGCTTCTAGTTTTTTTTATAGAAGTTCGTGATGTTTCCATTTTTTGTTAATAAATGAACATTTGTTTATTTGTTCTGTGTGCGTTCAACGTTTTCCTTTTGTTTGCCCATGTCCATGGACTTACGGCTTTGGAATATCGCCAAGGTTTTTCGACTTTCCTGCTTTTGTAAAACAGGACTAAAGATATTAGACCCTTATAATCATACACATCCTACAATCCCTGTTGAATCAGGTCCTTCATTTTTGTTAAACAGACCAATGAAACAAATTTACATTTGTTGCTAAAACATATCAACAAAATGGACTCAGAAGGATTTATATCAACAAACCAGACCCTTTTTTATACATATGCTATACTTGATTCTTTATTAAAACAGGCCAGTAAAACAGTTCCTTTACTATGTTAATGATGCCTTTTTATTGACCCCATACTTATAATTTATTTCTAGACAAACTAGAAAAGAAGAACCATATAAAGTTTACCACAAAGAAGACAACTCACCACTTCCTTTATTTGATTTCCCAGTGTAACATATCTAAATGACCCTCTTTGTAAAAGGTCACTTGTGAACTGTTGAAATATCCGGAAGGACATGATGAAAACTGAGTACACAGGAATTGCTGGAAAAAATTATACTTTTAGACCCAAGCGCAAATGTTTTGTTAATAATGAGTATAATTAAATCTATGATTTAGCCAACTTTTCTACAAGCAATGAAACGTGTTACAGGATATCCATGTCCAAAACTGAAAAAATTTTCAAACTCAATTTGATCAAGAGATGAAGAAAACTTGACACCCGGATTGAAATGTTGATTACTATGGTGCAACGAGTTTGAAAACAAAACTTTTTCTTGTATGTATCATTCTCTTGGCAAAGTTGATAGTTTCATTAGAACCATACATGATTCGATATAAGGAAGGTCCTTATCAAGGGATATAGCAATACTAAGATTTCTAATGGGCAACAACATAACATTTAAAAAAAAATCAATATAATTTAAATTGTAGTCTTAATCTTCTAATTATTGCCTCATTTTAAGATTTTGGAGCAGATTTATCTAAACGACGTGCTTAGAGGATTAAATATGTTGAATCTCATTTGTAAAATAGGGTTCCATAGTCAATAACATGTTCTATTCAAGAGCAAACAGAAGCAGGATATTACAAGAAAGGCTACCATAATGACAGTACATTTCAAAAACAATTAGTCATTAACGTAAAAATACAAAACTGACTACAGATATCTTTGTTTTAATGAATTACCTGGCATGCCAACTGATACAGGTATAGCCGAAACATTTCCATAGTTAGTAATTGCCATAAGTTCAACAGTGTACTGTGACAGAGGGGATAGATTTGGAATCATGTACTCGGTCACTGTAATGTCAGGATTTCTCTCAAGTCTTCTTCTATCATTCCCTTGAGAAGCTTCCAATACAAACTGTTGTGTCACACTGTAGTAATCTTGACGATCAAAGAAGACACCTGCTGTGATACTAGTACTATTGGCAGCCCTTGCTGTCAGCTTTGGCTTTGGCGGTAATACTGTAATACATAGTGAACAACATATTTACTATCTCAAAAGAAAACAAGAATACTCTAGAACTGTATGTGTTGTCATAAAACTGTTTCGATCAGAAACAATAATTTTGTTTGACTACCACGAAAAAAGAACAGAGTCATAAACACTTTGTCTTGGGACAGAGAAATACATATTTTGTGTATCAAGTATTAAGATAAGATGCAATGTCTGACTAAATTTTGAAAGATTTTTGATAAAGACAGCATCAAATGTGCTCTTTAATCCTACCTTACTCATACTGGGATACAAAATGATCCATATTTACTATGAAATGTCATATATACATTGTAGTGTATTGTGTTGTTTTTACATACTGGTGATATTACAGTACATATCAAGACAACAAACTGCTAAGGAGCTTATGCATGAATTCCCTGTATCATAATTTAATTATACATGCACTGATACAACGAACTGAATTAAAATTAAGAAGAAACTTCACAACATTATTAAATAATCAAATGTGAACTATTCAAGCACCCAAATGAAATTGAACCGAATATCAAACAAATTACTTTGGATACAAGTGTTTACATCATTTTATTTAAATTCACGGAGAACTTTTGTATGAATTTGTCCCTTTGCTGTTGATTTCTTCTACTTTTCAATTTTACAAACCCTCAAACTTGAAAAAGCACCAAAGTGTAGCCTTGCTATTGGGTTAATATCTGTTTGATGTTGTCATGCATGAACACATTTATAATCATTCAACTTAATGACTTATTCTACTTGAAACAAAAAACAATGAACAACAACACAAAATATGATGTATCAGAATTTGCTAAAACGTTAACATATATTTTAAGTCAGAAATATAGAACATTTTGAGATATCTTATAAACTATATATAACATTAGATAAGATGTCGCATATATAATATACATTTTGATATATTTAACTGCTTTCAAATTGTTGTTTAGTCATGAATGAATGTAACAATGGATTACTACACAATTTGGTCATGGAATGACAATGTGTTGCAAAGATGTAAGCATGTTTATTTAAGTTTTAATGTTCCTTTTCAATGATATTCTGTAATACCACACACTGAAATTTTTAAGGGAGATACTGTCAATTTAATAAGGTCATATATGAACATTTATTGTGGTGGTCAGATATCTGAAATTTTTTCAAAAAGTTGGCATTCAGAGACTTGACCTCAGAGACTACCTATTTTTGTAATACCATCAATTTATTGTCATGATACGCCCTAATTCAATTTACTAAAATGAATTGTCTAGTCAATAAATGATCAAACCATTGTTTAGTTAAAATCACCATATATAAACTAGCAAAAGTCACTTAAATCCATTTATGTATTGAGATGATCTTTTAACTAAAATCAAAATTGTACTTACGATTCACTGTGACTGCTCTGGACTTCTCAGATGATTTTGATGGAGTGCCGCTATCAGACACCTTAAGTGTGACTAGATAAGTAGCTATGGTTACTGGTAGTAACTTTCCAGTCTTTATAGTATAACCATTCCCTGTGTCTTCCAGCACAAACAAACCAGTATTATCTGCAACCATACACAGAAACATCAATAAATAATGCCTATATATTTTACTTAAAACAAGTTAAATACCTGTATTAAACATTTGTATGTCACGGAAATTAATGATGTGCACACAATTAAACGGAAAATGAATCACATTTCATTTTCATCATCGATTTCCATATGAATTATGAAGAGGTGAATTTAAAGTAACATCAAAATCAGATTATCATTAATTGGTATTAACTCTATTATTGCCATAGGTTAAGATAACGCTATTCTTAGACTAAATGATATGTGAACATTGATTTAATTAAAGGCAAATATTCAACTGTCTCTAATTTTTAATACAGTATTTTTTCTTAAAATGTGCACATGTGTTATTCATTGGTAAAACAAAACTCATTTTTAATGGAGGCATTTCAAACAACATTTTACTAAATAATGTTATACAGCTGTAGTTACTAGAATAGCTCACCAAGAGCAAATTCAGATGAGCTTAAAGAACATACATCAAATATTGAATGCAATTTAATTAAAGCATGTTTTGAATGTATCATAAGTTAAGAATGAATGAACAAAATTTACCTGAATTGGGACTAAATGACAAAATAGGTGTTAATCTAGTGTTTGCATCCGTTATATCAGGGTCAGCGCATGTTACACTCAAAACCATTGTTCCAACTGATGAATCCACATTAATTCCTCGAGTGTTTCCAAAGTTATCACTAATACTACAGGCGGGTGCTTCATTAATGTCCAAAACTTTGACAGTTACAACTGTTGTGGTATGTAGGGATGAAAAATCGTTTAATGCCTAAAACAGAAAAACAAAATTTGAAATTTAATAGATAAGAATCTAGTATGGTTCCATTGATAATTAAAAAGGTTTATTCTACTATCTAAAAATTCTGGTGTTATTGTTGTCCATGGTCTTGCGTTTCATTAATTCAATCATTTTTCTTTTAGACCTACGTTTTCAAAACTTGAGTTAAATGTTTAAACTTACTTTAATTTAAAACGATAACAAAACAGTTTATTACAACTTATGTCGACATTTCTCTTATTTGCAGGGATGGTATCGCGAGTGGATACTTTCTGTGGGAAGAAACAGGAGTGCCCGGAGGAAACCTACGAGTTAAAGTTGGTGATCCTGCACCATCCAACTTACGACACTGCGAGTTGAACCCGGCCCACATTGGCGAGAAGCGAGCGTCTTAACCACTACGCTATCTGGACACCGCCTAAAACTTGAGTGAACTCTCTGGCGGAAATTTCCCTTATCATGTGCATCATATTTTATTCATAATGTCCATAGATCACATAACACTGATAACAGGTTCCTTTTTCAATGGAATCTCAACAAGTCTAAGAGAAAATTTAACAAGGTATCATAATGATAAATATTTCTAATTTTTGCATTTCTGCTAGGAACAAAATATAACTCATTGTCATTGTGTGGAAATAAATTCAAGAACAAACTTTTATTTCTTACAAAGAGTGACCTTGACACAAATGACACACAGCAATCTACAGTAATCTCCTTTTCCTGATACCATCTTAATCTGATAACAGGAAATAATTGATACTGTGCAGATACAAATCTTTTATCAAAAAAGATAAACAGACTGACTATGCCAAGGCTATATCCCCATTAACCAAGTAAGGGGACACAAAAGGAAACAGATATGCATTATATCTTTCCAAAAACATAGTATTCCACAGTTAATTTTTACTCCTGAACACGTCATTGGTGATACAAGTATTTACAGCCTCAAGCCTTGAATATTTTTTTTATCTCCATATTATTAATTTTTCCATGAACAACTTGTCTATATAGGTTTCCAAAATGGGGTCATTTATTGTTCATCATGATAGAACTTGTCTGTAAATACGCCATTCAATATAGCTAATACCCAAACTGGTGTAAGAACATCATACCTGTATGTTTATTTCAACAGACTTTGTTGCTAGGAAGCGTAGACTTGCCAATGTAGAGATCACACCCGATGATGCATCTACACTGAACACTGAGGTTGAATTACTTAAAGATCCTCCTGTAGGAAAAATGTTGAATTTAATTTATCATTATTTTTATCAACACCATAATATCAACATTAAACTGGTGTATATTTAAAATCTGTTAAAATTGGCCTGCAAACTGGTGTAAATTTATTTTCATACCTGGTTTCGCTTCTAGTTTCTCTTCTAGTTTTTTAATAGAAGTTCGTGATGTTTCCATTTTTAGTTAATAAATGTATATTTGGTTCATTTTTCTGTGTGCGTCAAACGTTTTCTTATTGTTTGCCATTGTCCATGGACTTACGGCGTAGAATATCGTCTTTTTCGATTTACTATTTTTTTCATATTGTTGAAGGATGATGGATACAGTTAATACTATTTCAATCCACACTTTGACCTCTGGAATAAATCTAATACAATCAAAATCTGTGCTTGTTAAAGTGCCAGCCCAAGCTTATTTAACAAAATTTTAACATGGCAATTTACAATGAACAATATTCTGGCACTGCAAGAACAATTTTTTGTGTAATTAAGTTAATTAACCTTGCTAACTATCACAACTATCATTGCCATTTTACTTCACTGCTAGACCAATTTTAATATTTGAATTAATGGTCACACGGTTGCTCTGTCGACACTAAAATCAGAGAAAAAATTAAGACATAAAATGAAGTCAAATAAAAAAGGCTAAGAAACATAATTATATGTCTAGACTTACCTGCTATAGAATATCTAATACTCCCATTTACAGAATTTGTAACCGCTTTAACTGTTAAAATAGGATCTCCTGTGCCAAAGGTTTCAGGAATGTCCAAAGAATAAGGTGCACCTATAAACTGTGGATTTGACTGGTCATAAATCACAATCAGTGGCTGGACATAGGTGTAGGGAGCTAGGCCATTGTTCACAGTAACCGTCATCTATAGAAGCAAATACAAATCCAGTGAAGTTAATCAACTACCACCACAGCTCATAACATAAAGAACTCACGTTCCGCCAGTTATTTTTGATTTATGGATCTAAGCTTCATACTTACCTGCATTCTTAATTGTTGTGTTTGATGGATGTTTTGACTATGTCTGTCTGGTCTTTTTCTTATATTTAATTCTATATAAAATGTTCACGTAACCTTTGCTGATAAGGCCTGGGTTGTCCAAAACTAGTTTACATTTTCTATTTTGACTACGTGTACATATAAAAAATTTGCAAGACAGTTCTATATTATTGTTCTGGTGTGGTTTTTGTACATCATAACCATCATGATTTCCCCTTCCCTGTGGGTATTTTAGCTTGGATTTACTGTAATTTCTATCTATTCTAAATTCCTTTTCTCTATAGCATCCATTAATGACGACTACTTCGAAGCTAGATCTAGAGTTCGGGGCGGGGATGTCTCACAGAGTATTTCCTCTTTCCTCTTATAAACATCATATTTATTAGAAGCATGTTTCAAAATTGCATTTTTGTATTTTTGTATGAATTAAATTTGTATTATTTTGTAATTCATATATTTACGAGAATTCTTAGAAATGATATGTGTTGCCAGAGAATTTCCTTTAGTCAAGGCAAGAAGTTGATATTTTATTGTGAACAAATATGAAAAAGTACAAAACTTTCGCAAAATAGGCTGTAACTCATCATTAAGAAAAGGACAAAATCAATAATCTGAATTATTAACTGGTCTGCAAGCAATGATATTTGTATTGTGTTATAAATTATTCTAGCACTGTTGATATCTGTAGACTTCAGTTTATCAATAAAAATTAAAACATTCACAAAGAGTATCAGTCATTGCTTAATCAGAAGTTTGCTTTTTTATTTTTGGGAAAGAGGATTGTAGGTTAACACAGCTTCCTTACAGAGCATACATACCTGGAACTTGTCACTCCTGATGAGAGTGTAGCACATTCTGTACTGTCCAGAAGGCATTGGGGTAGAAGAAAATCCTTGTGTGAAATTGCCACTTGTACCATACGACAGGTGTGAAGTGCCTGCTAATGTCGGGTCAACACAGCTCATGACAAGGGTCACACATGCACCTTTGACCCAAACTTGAGGAAACGTAACAACGGGGTTACAAGTAACTTTTATGGCAGCTGTTGAAAAGAAAAGAATTGTGTATAAAAAATATGAAAAAAATGTGTGAAGCTAGGTAATAAGATTACATCTTATATGTATATGCACACTTATCAAGACAATATATTTAAACTTGACAATTTGCACTGTGGAGAAATCCAATGACATCAGTACATCACAAGACATACCCCAAAAGACACTACGCTTTACTGTTCATTAATGACTAGTTGTACCAAGAAGTGTACAGTCATGACTCCTAAATTGTAAGATATTCCTCACATCGGACCTCCTTCTCTGAAAACTGTCTACAAATGACTAAAGTGGACTATATGCACATTATGTATGTTAAGATATTAAAGAGTCAAAACAAAGGACCATTTTCTATATTTAGTGTCTATACCTGACTAATATTAAGTACTAAACATGACCAATCTAACAATATACCCAGCACAAGACAATTTTTATATGTACTGTTTACAAACAAGAATAATTGATGTGATGTCATTTTATTTCCTTACATTCCGGTGCTTAATTGTTTGATGCAGCTATTTTTTTGTTTGTCAAGGTCTCTCGTTCTATTGATTCAACTGTTTTGTACTGGGAAAGAACTACACCCAGAACCTTCAGTATAAGGAAGTATACTCACTGTTAACATTAACTGTTATAGTTGCAGTGGTCGCCAGTGGTTGAGTAGCTGTATCACGTACTATCACCTTACTAGAGTGTGTCTGAACATCCCTTGGTAACTTTTTAGCTAATTTTAATTGTCCCGTTGAGGAAACATTGAACAAATCTACAAACAAATGAAGTTCAATTGAATGCTATGATGTAATGAAAATTATTATCAATGAATCTAGAAATATTACAAACGACAAAGCTAATCTGCATATAAATTCATTAAATGTCAATTTCTTAAAACGTGTTCCATTAATAAGGCTACTACCACTAACCCCTGGCACAGGAAGGAACACTAGATGTGGAGTTTTATTTTATCATAAATCTACTTATTAACATTAAAATATTCTTAAACAGTATGTTAAATGACAGGGGTATAACTACAAAGTAAATGCACTGTACTCTCAAATGGTAAGTACATTGTAATTATATAAGCATATTTAACCTATACAAATTAAGAAAGTTAGCAGAACCTCATATAGGTAAAGTAAAATACCTCATGTATTTTCAGTTAAATATAAAGCACGAATGAGGAATGAAAATCAAATTGAAATTTTATATAAAACAAATGTAATTTTGGTGTGTTTGAAATAAAAATTTGATTAATTTTTATAACTGCAGCCAAACTGAGGAACATTTTCCGATAACAATTAGATAATCGTGAGAATCTGTTAAGATAGGCATCTAGATCAGGCAGGGATTATTAGATTAAATGGCAGAATTGTATTTCATTTATACATTGATATATACCATTGGTTGTACTGAAGATTAGAGCCCTGTTGTTATCATCAAGATCAACATCAAAACAGTCGAGTTTCAGCAGCACTTCATCGACTGCTGCAAGTAATGACGTTTGAACTGTCCAAACACCGTGATTACATATCGGTGGCTCATTTACATCAGATATGTTAATTGTAACATTGGTGGTTGTGGTTAAGTTTCCGCCATCTTTCAGCTTTAAAACAAAAAGAACTATAAGTTAAATTCTTTGTTCGTTAATTTTATATTCCTAAACAAGAATATATATAAATATATATATAAACATAAATGAAATGAAACAATCATTTTTTTCGAGTAATACAAAAAAGCTTATGTTGGTCCCAATAGCATATACTTTGTATGAGTTTGAAGAGCTAAATAGTATTTTTTTTTCCAAAATCTATATAATTCATTATTTGTACGATTAAAGAATTCTAGCTTGACTTAAAAATTACAATGCTGATAATTTAGATAAAAAGTTTCCGTTTCATATTTTAACACATTAAAAACCTACATCAGAATGAAATAAAATGAAAATCACTCAAATCAAACAAATTGCTTACCGTGACATCAAACAGGTACTGGTTTCTTTCTGTAGCATTAAGTGCACTGATGATAAAGAAACACTTACACTGACTAAAAAAAGTTACAGCAGAGTTTTGACCTTCGGCAGGATTCACAGCTGAAAAATCAAGATAACTTATTTAAAATATTTTCATATAATTTTAATTAACTTAAAAAAACGTTTATTTTTTTGAATAATTACAATAGATTAAGTCAAATCAATACTACTATGTGTATATATATGTATAAGGTGTATATCTCATCGAGGGAGAGTGAGACACCAACAAGAAAGAAAGAACGAAAGAAAGATATTTACCTTTGGCGGACAATGTGACAGCTTTGTACACATCATTAACATCTGAATCCCCATATGATACGGTTAAAGCTTGAAAATTTATTTTTGTTTCATCCACTATGGCAATATATGGAGTATTGAAGAAGACTGGAGGCTCGTTCACATCAGTTATATTAAATGACCATCTGATTGTTTCTTCCCCAAAACCATTTGTCACACGAACAATTACCTGGGAAAATAAAGCTCATATATATAGCCCATGTACAGTTGTTCATTGGTGTAAGCTTACTGTTAAGCATATAAAACACCATTTGTATGTCTAGACTTCCAAAATGTAATTATCAAGGGCCACAATAATCTAGAAGTGTCAATGTGCTCATTTTTCAGTCATATATGTTGGTTAGAACTAAGAATTGGAAAGCTGCTAGCATTTGAGATGGAGAGTTCTACTGTCAAAACGTGAATAATTATACAGAACTCAATGTCACAAAAGGAATCAAAAGGTCAATTGTGACTTTGAATATACATCTGGTATAAATTATTATTATTTGACCCTTATATTGCATTTAATATTTTTGATCCCAGGGTCAGTACTTAGAAGTCTAAAAGCAGAGGCCTATAATTTGAAGAAATCTGAGTTTCATTTCTTTAATGATCAATGCAAACATTTGAAACTGAAAGCAGCTTTGGAAAAGTTGAAAATGTTAAAAGTCAAAAGATTTGATATGTTGAACTTTGACTCCAAAATGCGCACACTTATGACGTTTACCCCAGGGTCTCAACTTGAACAAACTTAGGTCTAATGATTGCTGCATATTCTTGTATTAAATGCCTGTTCTTCAATTATTTTGTTGTTGTTGATATTTTGTTAAATTCTCTCCTTTCCTTTTGACCCCCTTAATAGTGGTCCATGGGGCCACACTCAATCAATTTTTAATCCACTTCTAACAAAGATGGCACCCTTCCAAATTTGGTGGAAATAGGTGCAGTGGTTTTTGCGAAATTAAAAAACAAATTGAAATATTTTGCTATAGTTTATAACTTAGCCAAAAATGTGATACCAATTCTTACCCCTATGTCTACTTGAACACCCAAGATTACTCAATGTTAAAGCAATTAGCTAAAATTTTAAGCTTTCTTATTCATTTTAAGAAACATGTATTAAAAATGTTGTTATGCTTTGCCTTATTCTATCACGTAGGGACTTAACAAAACTGAATTCCCAACCCAAAAGGATGCGTCCAACAACATTCAGTTCAATTTAGTTTAGTGCTTTTGGGGAATAAGTCAAAAATAAGAAGAAGATATAACGCTGAAAGGATGTCAAGTGAATAGCATTAGGTTTTTCAAAACTTACAATGTACATAGGAACAAGATGATTTATTTGTAAAAAAGGGGGAATAAGATATGTTAGCTTACATCAAATTGTTTAAAGACTTTTTTCAATAAATGCAATATGTCCAGAAATTATAACCGGATATCTTTCTTAATATTTAAGAATATTCGTTCACATAAACAATATTAAGTTATCAGGAAAACTACCCAAACCAGTTCGTTGACATTGATACGTGAATATTCTCAAACACACACATTTTTGTTAGTGTGAAAAATACATGCTCAAGAGAATAGAAACTAGAGCTTGTCACCAGGATGGCTGACTAATACCACCGCTTCTGCAGGGTATGCATTTCATGACATAAAGTATGCTTCCACCTATTTTGGAAAAGGGTCATTACTCCCATACACAAGAAAATCAGTCAAATTGATGGATGCTTACCGAATTCTAATCATGGACAGACGGAAACATCACAGCATTCATGTGCATTTAAACCACAGTGACTATCAGCCCCCACCCCCACCATTCCTATCCTTTGACCCATGTGGTTGGCCCATCCCGTGACGAACGGAATCTTAAAGACCACAATACTCAAAGGACACCATCAGTATTTTGTCTGTGCCAAGTGGCATTGCAATTTCTTTAGTGGTTCCAGAGAAAAAGATA